>WNWK01058850.1:0-10340 GCA_009830355.1 Cherax destructor | reverse complement strand
ACCCTCTCTGCATGTTTCCCCATTTTAGCATTTAGGCCCCCTCCAAAAATTTTTCTTTCATTTGGTTCAAAAGTTCCTATACATTCGTTTAACATTTTCCCAAAATCTCTCCTCTACACCCCTTTTTCTCCAGGTGCATAACGTTTTTAAGACCCACTTTTCGATCCAATTATTTTAATCCACAAAATTTTTTGAATTTACACATTTATATTCCTCTTTTCCTTCCATAACTGACCTTCAACTTTATTGCTACCCTTCCTTGCTTAATTTCTCAGATACTCCTGATTAACCCCATTTATTTCCCACTGAAACTCCCTCCCCTTTCAGCTTTTTTGCTTAGGCAGGAATCCAATTTTTTTCATTCATAACATCGGCAATCATCTTTTTTATACCCCACAAATCCACGCACATTCAGACCCCCCCAATTTTATAAATTTTTTTTCTTTCGTTTTTAGTAGATTTGTACAGGAAAAGGGGTTACTAGCCCATTGCCCCCGGCATTCAGTCGCCATACGACACGCACGGCCACGGAGGAAAGTTTCCCCATTTCCCCGGACAATAGAGAAAAAAAAAAAGAACAAGAGCATTAAAAAAAAGAAAAAAAACCTGATGTTTTATGTATATATATGCATTTTATGCCAGTGTAGTGTGACCTAAAGTGTGAGAAGTAGCTAGATATCCCTTTGTTATCCAGCGTGTTTATGAGACAAAAAAAAGACACCAGCAATCCTACCATCTTTAAAACATTTTCGGTTTTTTTTCACAGTCACCCGGCAGGACGGAGCCCCCCTGGGTGGTTGCTGTCTACCAACCTACGTACTTCCCATCTCCAGAACTCAAATCCCCTGGGGTTTCTGAACCCTTTATAAAGTTTTTCCACTCCCAAAAGCACGCGTATTAAAACCCATATGCCCCCATTCACTTTAATAAATATATATATATATATATATATATATATTTATTATAAATTAATAATTAGGCCAAAGGAAAAATTCAATTAAAAATCTTTAAAAATTTTTCTTTTTTTATGTTTAAAGATATATTTTTTTATTTATGTTAAAAAAAAATTTAATTTTACCAAAAAAAATCTTAGAAAACTTACCAACCTTATTATAAAAGCGAATTTAATTTAGCCTAATCCAACTAAATATATTTTAAGATACGTTTACAATAATTTAATAATAAACAACACAATGAAATATATATTTTCTTTAGGTTCAGAATAATTTTTCTAAATTATTGCATACACAAATTTTAGCTTGTCTTATATGGCAAGATGAGCGTTGCTATTTAAGCCAAAATCGCAAGTTCTGCCTATTTGGCACGACATATATATTATTGTAACCACGAACGAGTGGTATTGATCAATAAACCTGCACTAGCCAGGGTCGAACCCATGCTGCTTGACCCGCCTCATGGTGAGCAAACACATGACGCTTAGACCACTGAACCACACAATCTTAGAGTAGCGCATCCAGAACTGGATGTTGTACTGCTACCCAAGGACATACGGTGGTGTGGACTCCTCTGCTCATTTCATTCTACTCCTGTTTGGTGTATTAGTCAACAAGCGTATATTATATTATTGTAACCACAAACGAGTGGCATTGATCAATAATATAATATACTGCATGTTGAGCTAGTACACCAAACAGGAGTAGAATGAAATTACTTAGAGGCGTCCACACCACCGTATGTCCTGGGTAGCAAGTACAACATCCAGTTCTGCTGGATGCACTGCTCTTAAGGATTGTGTGGTTCAGTGGTCTAGGCGTCATGTGTTTTCGCTCACCATGAGGCGGGTCAAGCATGGCGATCCCTGGCTAGTGCAGTGTTGTTATTGATATATTTTTATTTTTATTAACACATCGGCGATTCCCTACCAAGGCAGGGTGGCCCGAAAAGAAAAACTTTCATCATCATTCACTCCATCACTGTCTTGCCAGAAGGGTGCTTTACACTACAGTTATAAAACTGCAACATAACACCCTCCTTCAGAGTGCCGGCACTGTACTTCCCATCTCCAGAACTCAAGTCCGCCTGCCGTTTCCTGAATCCTTCATAAATGTTACTTTGCTCAACTCCAACAGCACGTCAAGTATTAAAACCATATGCCTCCATTCACTCCTATCAAATACGCTCACATGCTTGCTGAAGTCCAAGCCCTCGCACACAAAACTTCTTTACCCTCCCTCCAACCTTTCCTAGGCCGACCCCTACCCCGCCTTCCCTCACTACAGATTTATACACTCAAGTCACTCTGTCTCGTTCCATTCTCTCTACATGTCCAAACCACCTCAACAACCCTTCCTCAGCTCTCTGAACAATCGTTTTGGTAATCCGCACCTCCTCCTAATTTCCAAACTCCGAATTCTCTGCATTATATTCACACCACATTGACCTCAGACATGACATCTCCACTGCCTCCAGCCTTCTCCTCGTTGCAACATTCATCACCCATGCTTCACACCCATATAAGAGCGTTGGTATAACTATACTCTCATACATTCCCTCTTTACTTCCATGGACAAGGTTCTTTGTCTCCACAGACTCCGAAGTGCTCCACTCACCCTTTTCCCCTCATCAATTCTATGATTCACCTCATCCTTCATAGACCCATCCGCCGACATTCCACTCCCAAATATCTGAATACATTCACCTCCTCCATACTCTCTCCTCCAATCTGATATCCAATCTTCGATCACCTATTCTTTTTGTTATCCTCATCACCTTACTCTTTCCTATATTCACTTTCAATTTTCTTCTTTACACACCCTACCAAATTCATCCACCAACCTCTGCAGCTTCTTCAGAATCTCCCAAAGCACAGTGTCATCAGCAAAAAGCAACTGTGACAACTCCCACTTTGTATTTGCTTTTATCTTTTAGCCCAACACCTCTTGCCAAGACCCTGCATTCACTTCTCTTACAACCCCATCTATAAATATATTGAACAACCACGGTGACATCACACATCCTGTCTAAGGCCCACTTTTACTGGAAATAGTCCCTTCCCCCCTACACACTCTAACCTGAGCCTCACTATCCTCATAAAACTCTTCACTGCTTTCAGTAACCTTCCTCCTATTCCATACACCTGCAACATCTGCCACATTGCCCCCTATCTACCCTATCATACGCCTTTTCCAAATCCATAAATGCCACAAAACATCTTTACCCTTATCCAAATACTGTTCACCTATATGTTTCACTGTAAACACTTGGTCTACACACCCCTACCTTTCCTAAAGCCCCTTGTTCATCTGCTATCCTGCTTTCTGTTTTACTCTTAATTCTTTCAATAATAACTCTACCATACACTTTACCAGGTACACTCAACAGACTTATTCCTATAATTTTGCACTCTCTTTTGTCCCCTTGCCTTTATACAAAGGGAACAATCACGCTCTCTGCCAATCCCTAAGGTACCTTACCCTCTTCCATACATTTATTAAATAATAGCACCAACCACTCCAAAATTATATCCCACCTGCTTTTAACATTTCTATCTTTATCCCATCAATCCCAGCTGCCTTACCCTTTCATTCTACCCACTGCCTCACGAACTTCCCTACACCCACAACTGGCTCTTCCACACTCCTACAAGATGTTATTCCTCCTTGCCCTACACACGAAATCACAGCTTCCCTGTCTTCATCAACATTTAACAAATCCTCAAAATATTCTCTCCATCTTCCCGATACCTCTAACTCTCCATTTAATAACTCTCCTTCCTATTTTTAACTGTCAAATCCATTTGTTCTCTAGGCTTCTCAACTTATTAATCTCATTCCAAAACTTTTCTTATTTTCAACAAAATTTGCTGATAACATCTCACCACTCTCTCATCTGCTCTCTTTTACATTGCTTCACCACTCTTTAACCTCTTTTTCTCTCCATATACTCTTCCCTCCTTGCATCACTTCTACTTTGTAAAAACCTCTCATATGCTAACTTTTCTCCCTTACTACTCTCTTTACATCATCATTCCACCAAACCCCTCCTCTTCCCTCCTGCACCCACTCGCCTGTAACCACAAACTTCTGCTGAACACTCTAACACTACATTTTTAAATCTACCCCATACATTTTCGACCCCATTGCCTACACTCACTAACCCATCTATCCTCCAATAGTTGTTTATATCTTACCCTAACTGCCTCCTCTTTTAGTTTATAAACCTTCACCTCTCTTTTACTTACTGATTCTATTTTCCTTGTATCCCATCTACCTTTTACTCCCACTGTAGCTATAACTAAAAAGTGATCTGATATATCTGTAGCCCTCTATAAACATGTACATCCTGAAGTCTACTCAACAGTCTTTTATCTACCAAAACATAGTCCAACAAACTACTGTCATTACGCCCTACATCATATCTTGTATACTTATTTATCCTCTTTTTCTTAAAATATGTATTACCTATAACTAAACCCCTTTCTATACAAAGTTCAATCAAAGGGCTCCCATTATCATTTACACCTGGCACCCCAAACTTACCTACTACACCCTCTCTGCATGTTTCTCCCACTTTAGCATTTAGGTCCCCTACCACAATTACTCCTCATTTGGTTCAAAAGTTCCTATACATTCGCTTAACATCTCCCAAAATCTCTCTCTCTCCTCTACACTCCTCTCTTCTCCAGGTGCATACACGCTTATTATGACCCACTTTTCGCATCCGACCCTTATTTTAATCCACATAATTCTTGAATTTACACATTTATATTCCCTCTTTTCCTTCCATAACTGATCCTTCAACATTATTGCTACCCTTCCTTAGCTCTAACTCTCTAGATACTCCTGACTTAATCCCATTTATTTCTCCCCACTGAAACTCGCCTACCCCTTCAGCTTTGTTTCGCTTAGGCCAGGACATCCAACTTCTTTTCATTCATAACATCGGCAATCATCTCTTTCTTATCATCCGCACTACATCCACGCACATTCAGACACCCCAATTTTATAAAGTTTTCTTCTTCTCGTTTTTAGTAGATTTGTACAGGAGAAGGGGTTACTAGCCCATTGCTCCCGGCATCTCAGTCGCCTCATACGACACGCACGGCCTACGGAGGAAAGATTCTTTTCCACTTCCCCATGGACAATAGGAAAATAAAAAGAACAAGAGCTATTAAGAAAAGAAGAAAACCTAGATGTGTGTATGTATATATATGCATGTGTATGCCAGTGTAGTGTGACCTAAAGTGTAAGTAGAAGTAGCTAGATATACCTGTTATCCAGCGTGTTTATGAGACAGAAAAAGACACCAGCAATCCTACCATCATGTAAAACAGTTTCAGGTTTCTGTTTCACAGTCACCTGGCAGGACGGTAGTACCTCCCTGGGTGGTTGCTGTCTACCAACCTACTGTACTTCCCATCTCCAGAACTCAAGTCCGGCCTGCCGGTTTCCCTGAATCCCTTCATAAATGTTACTTTGCTCACACTCCAACAGCACGTCAAGTATTAAAACCATATGCCTCCATTCACTCTTCTATAAATATATATATATATATATATATATATATATATATATATATATATATATATATATATATATCGTGCCTAATAGGTAAAACTGGTCAATTAGCAAGAACTCATTTAAAATTAAGTTCTTTCAAAAATTTTCTCTTATATGTTGAAAGATATATTTTTTCATTTATGTTAATGTAAAAAAATTTAATTTTGCACCAAAAGAATCTTAGAAAACTTACCTAACCTTATTATAACAAGCGCAATTTAATTTAGCCTAATCCAACTAAATATATTTTAAGATACGTTTACAATAATTTAATAATAAACAACACAATGAAATATATATTTTTCTTTAGGTTCAGAATAATTTTTGCGAAATTATTGCATACAAAATTTTAGCTTGTCTTATATGGCAAGATGAGCGTTGCTATTTAAGCCAAAATCGCAAGTTCTGCCTATTTGGCACGACATATATATTATTGTAACCACGAACGAGTGGTATTGATCAATAACAACACTGCACTAGCCAGGGGTCGAACCCATGCTGCTTTGACCCGCCTCATGGTGAGCGAAAACACATGACGCCTTAGACCACTGAACCACACAATCCTTAAGAGTAGCGCATCCAGTAGAACTGGATGTTGTACTCGCTACCCAAGGACATACGGTGGTGTGGACTCCTCTAAGCTCATTTCATTCTACTCCCTGTTTGGTGTATTAGCTCAACAAGCAGTATATTATATTATTGTAACCACAAACGAGTGGCATTGATCAATAATATAATATACTGCATGTTGAGCTAGTACACCAAACAGGGAGTAGAATGAAATTAGCTTAGAGGCGTCCACACCACCGTATGTCCTTGGTACAAGTACAACATCCAGTTCTGCTGGATGCACTGCTCTTAAGGATTGTGTGTTCAGTGGTCTAAGGTCATGTTTTCACCATGAGGCAGGTCAAGCAGCATGGGTTCGACCTGCAGTGCAGTGTTGTTATTGATATATTTTTATTTTTATTAACACATCGGCCGATTCCACCAAGGCAGGGTGGCCCGAAAAGAAAACTTTCATCATCATTCACTCCATCACTGTCTTGCCAGAAGGGTGCTTTACACTACAGTTATAAAACTGCAACATTAACACCCTCCTTCAGAGTGCCGGCACTGTACTTCCCATCTCCAGAACTCAAGTCCGGCCTGCCGGTTTCCTGAATCCTTCATAAATGTTACTTTGCTCACACTCCAACAGCACGTCAAGTATTAAAACCATATGCCTCCATTCACTCCTATCAAATACGCTCACACATGCTTGCTGGAAGTCCAAGCCTCGCACACAAAACTTCCTTTACCCCCTCCCTCCAACCTTTCCTAGGCCGACCCCTACCCCGCCTTCCCTCCACTACAGATTTATACACTCTCGAAGTCACTCTGTCTCGTTCCATTCTCTCTACATGTCCAAACCACCTCAACAACCCCTCCTCAGCTCTCTGGACAATCGTTTTGGTAATCCCGCACCTCCTCCTAATTTCCAAACTCCGAATTCTCTGCATTATATTCACACCACACATTGACCTCAGACATGACATCTCCACTGCCTCCAGCCTTCTCCTCGTTGCAACATTCATCACCCATGCTTCACACCCATATAAGAGCGTTGGTATAACTATACTCTCATACATTCCCTCTTTACTTCCATAGACAAGGTTCTTTGTCTCCACAGACTCAGTGCTCCACTCACCCTTTTCCCTCATCAATTCTATGATTCACCTCATCCTTCATAGACCCATCCGCCGACATGTCCACTCCCAAATATCTGAATACATTCACCTCCTCCATACTCTCTCCCCCAATCTGATATCCAATCTTTCGTCACCTATTCTTTTTGTTATCCTCATCACCTTACTCTTTCCTATATTCACTTTCAATTTTCTTCTTTTACACCCCTACCAAATTCATCCACCAACCTCTGCAGCTTCTCTTCAGAATCTCCCAAAGACAGTGTCATCAGCAAAGCAACTGTGACAACTCCCACTTTGTATTTGCTTCTTTATCTTTTAGCCCAACACCTCTTGCCAAGACCCTCGCATTCACTTCTCTTACAACCCCATCTATAAATATATTGAACAACCACGGTGACATCACACATCCTTGTCTAAGGCCCACTTTTACTGGGAAATAGTCCCCTTCCCTTCTACACACTCTAACCTGAGCCTCACTATCCTCATAAAAACTCTTCACTGCTTTCAGTAACCTTCCTCCTATTCCATACACCTGCAACATCTGCCACATTGCCCCTATCTACCCTATCATACGCCTTTTCCAAATCCATAAATGCCACAAAACATCTTTACCCTTATCCAAATACTGTTCACCTATATGTTTCACTGTAAACACTTGGTCTACACACCCCCTACCTTTCCTAAAGCCCCCTTGTTCATCTGCCATCCTGCTTTCTGTTTTACTCTTAATTCTTTCAATAATAACTCTACCATACACTTTACCAGGTACACTCAACAGACTTATTCCCCTATAATTTTTGCACCTCTTTTGTCCCTTTGCCTTTATACAAAGGAACAATACACGCTCTCTGCCAATCCCTAGGTACCTTACCCTCTTCCATACATTTATTAAATAATAGCACCAACCACTCCAAAATTATATCCCCACCTGCTTTTAACATTTCTATCTTTATCCCATCAATCCCAGCTGCCTTACCTTTCATTCTACCCACTGCCTCACGAACTTCCCTACACCCACAACTGGTCTTCCACACTCCTACAAGATGTTATTCCTCCTTGCCCTACACACGAAATCACAGCTTCCTGTCTTCATCAACATTTAACAAATCCTCAAAATATTCTCTCCATCTTCCCGATACCTCTAACTCTCCATTTAATAACTCTCCTCTCCTATTTTTAACTGTCAAATCCATTTGTTCTCTAGGCTTCCTCAACTTATTAATCTCATTCCAAAACTTTTTCTTATTTTCAACAAAATTTGCTGATAACATCTCACCCACTCTCTCATCTGCTCTCTTTTTACATTGCTTCACCACTCTTTTAACCTCTCTTTTTCTCTCCATATACTCTTCCCTCCTTGCATCACTTCTACTTTGTAAAAACCTCTCATATGCTAACTTTTCTCCCTTACTACTCTCTTTCATCATCATTCCACCAATCGCTCCTCTTCCCTCCTGCACCCACTCGCCTGTAACCACAAACTTCTGCTGAACACTCTAACACTACATTTTAAATCTACCCCATACATTTTCGACCCCATTGCCTACACTCTCACTAGCCCATCTATCCTCCAATGGTTGTTTATATCTTACCCTAACTGCCTCTCTTTTAGTTTATAAACCTTCACCTCTCTTTTACTTACTGATTCTATTTTCCTTGTATCCCATCTACCTTTTACTCCCACTGTAGCTATAACTAAAAAGTGATCTGATATATCTGTAGCCCCTCTATAAACATGCACATCCTGAAGTCTACTCAACAGTCTTTTATCTACCAATACATAGTCCAACAAACTACTGTCATTACGCCCTACATCATATCTTGTATACTTATTTATCCTCTTTTTCTTAAATATGTATTACCTATAACTAAACCCCTTTCTATACAAAGTTCAATCAAAGGGCTCCCATTATCATTTACACCTGGCACCCCAAACTTACCTACTACACCCTCTCTGCATGTTTCTCCCACTTTAGCATTTAGGTCCCCTAAGCGGGCGGCCTACTACACCCGACTACACCCTCTCTGCATGTTTCTCCCACTTTAGCATTTAGGTCCCCTAAGCGGGCGGCAAGACAAGCCACAAGGGGTGGAATTTTTAGCTCAAGTACTTTCACACTTCTCAGTGCATCACCAGGAGCTATGCAAAGTTGTAAGGCAAATGAGAGTTTTCCTCCGAGTAGCGCAGTGCGGGTTTGTCACCTGCCACAGCCTCTCTCGGAATGTAAGCCAACGGTTTGGTGCCACCGCACCACCACCATCCCCATCCCCCCACTCATATGGGTTAGGAGAGGGTCTCCGGGTTTTGAGAAGTCAAGGAATATGAATTTAGAAGATATAATAGCCAGCCCCAAGCTTTTCTAGCCGCTTAGAACAGGTCATGTGACTTGAAAAATACATTTCTCAGTGGATAATATACATATGGATTGCTATTATTCTGTGTAACCTTTTAAATAAAGAAAAATGAATGTGCTCTTTTTTCCATTTAAATTAAAATTCTTTATTGCTGATAATATTACAATGTGGGGTTTACATATTTTATGGTATTAGTTCATATTATAAAATACTTATTACAAGAAGGCCACTTTCATTATGTCTAGGTATGACTAGGCATTTCAGGCAGACTAATACTAGATCTTACTCTATATTGACACAATAATTATACTGGTACGTATTTGTTGTGTGGGTCTTGGGAGAGATATTTAGGTAGACATAGACACTCCTTGTAGGATGGTTACGGTATATTTACGGTATGAGTGGAGAGAGTCCAGCCACGTCTGTCCAGTTATAGGTCTGACGCTAGTGAGATGGTACGCCTATATGAGGCTGTGCACATGCGCTGAGCCTCTGACGTCAGCGGTATCGTGACGTCACCGCAAAGGACCAGCTGTATAAGTGGGATGAAGCTGATACACTACACAAGTGTATATATGATACTGACACGACAGCTCGGCCATGTTATCGTATGACGTCTCGGCATACTATCAACTCTATAGGCTGAACAGACAGGTGGTACTGGGTGAATCTATCAATAGCAAACACATTATAACTTGGAACTAATCAAGATTAATCTTACCTCGCACTTCTTGAGTTAATGGTACATAAGAGAAATTTAATGGATCTAGATATA
>WNWK01058849.1:0-10340 GCA_009830355.1 Cherax destructor | reverse complement strand
CTGTGTTTCTTTGCTCCAAGCTCCCTTTACACTAGGTTAACAGGCCATTGAACCTGAGGTTGTAATACCCAGTTTCAATGGGTGTTAAAGGGTTTTTTGTTAGTGGCACACTAAACATCTCTGCTCCCCCCAAAAGGGCCCCACGGAGAAATGTTGTCGGGTCCCAGTTTTTGAGGTATCGAGTTCACATCAGCTTTTCACCTGCTCCTAGTTGTGGTATTTCATCCAGCACTTTTTGGGATACCCCCCTACAATTCCGGGAGTTTTTCCTGTCTCCTCTATAAATATTTTTTAATTAAATCTCATGTTGAGTTCCCACATACCTCTTGGTCGTTTTTTGTGAACTCCCCCCCTTTCCCTTTCCCCCCCCACCTGATTACCTGGGCCTTGACTGTTGTTTCTCCTGATGTGGCTGTCAACAGCTTTGGATGAGACTTGACTTTTGATGCTATATTATTCTCGTATTGTAGCTGAGCCTCCTTCTTACCTGTGCATATTCGTTTCTGGCTCTTCAGCTAATCTCTTTATTTTCCTGGTTCCTTTGTCTTATGTACTTTTTTTCATTCTGTAGTGCACTTAGTATTTGCCTCTCCCTACACCTTTGGGTGAAATCCAAGGACTCTTTCTGGTTTTCCCGTTACTTCTGTTTCCTTGGGGACAAACCTCTCCTCTGCCTCCTTTCATTTGGTTGTCACATATTCCATCATTTCTTTTACTGTTTTTCCTGCCAATTCTCTCTCCCACTGAACGTCTTGTAGGAAGTTCCCCATGCCTGTGTAGTCCTCCCTTTGTAGTTTCGTTTCTCCCTTCCTATTCCTGCTCCCTCTCCACTTGTAGCTCAACTATATAATCAAAACACAGAACCAAATGATCACTAGCTCCAAGGGGCCTTTCATACGTGATATCCTCGATGTCCGAACTACTCAAGGTGAATACTAGGTCCAGTCTTGCTGGATCATCCCCACCTCTCTCTGGTAGTGTCTCTAACATGTTGATGCATGAGGTTTTTCCCCAGTACCACATCCATCATCTTGGCTCTCCATGATTCAGACCTCCATGGGGCTCCAGGTTTTCCCAGTCAATCTCCTTGTGATTGAAATCACCATAACTAGTAACTTTGCTCTCCCCATGTGGGCTCTTCTGGTTACCTCGGCTAGTGTGTCTACCATTGCTCTGTTGCTCCATCGTATTCTCTCTTGGCCTCCTGCAGTTCTGTGGCGGGTTGTACATTGCAGCAATTACCACCTTATGACCTCAGACTGAATTGTTCCTACTATGTAGTCCCTTTCGCCCATTCCATCCATTCTTTCCACATCCTCAAATCCCTACCGGTTCTTAATGAGCAGTGCAACTCCTCCTCCCCTCTCGTCCCTCTATCTTTCCTGAGGATTTGATATCCGGGTGGAAAGATTGCATCTGTTATCCTGGTGAGTTTCTGTTTATGTGAGTGCTATTATGTCTAGGGATATCTCTTTGATTCTTTCATGCGACTCCTCACATTTATTTGTTATAACATCTGCATTTGTATACCAAACCTTCAACTTCTTTTCTAATACCGTAGTCTGGGAGGTACGTGGGGTTAGGAAAGTGGGAGACCTGATGAGGAACTATGGGTGGTTGGTGTGAAGGTGGAGTTTGTAGTGAGGTGGGTGGAAAGATTGGGTATGGCATTGTGTTATGGGTTAGATTGTTTGGGTGCTGTGAAGGTTGTGGCCAATCTTCTTAGGAAAATTATAAAAGAAAAAGACAATAATAACTATAACCATTAACAGTTTATTTTAATATAAAGAAATGTAAATATAAATACTTAAATATGAATATAACAATTCTATCTTAAGAGAAATAAAAAATGAAACAAAAAATTTTAAAACTGATCCAAAGCTAGATATTTACAGATAGACGTAGATTAATATAAGTGTTGATCTTGTTAACACTGCAGCTATGAATCGTTGTTTGACTCCGTGTTGTTGGTGCATCGATGAATGTCAACACCACTCTTTTGACGGATGTTTCCACAGTCAAACAGTTTCCACATCCAAAATCAAACAAACGAAGTATCAGGGACTCAGGTGAAGTTGTCCCCTGGTAAAATACTGTTGCCTGGGTTTTCTTGATTGTAGATATAAGAACTACTGCGTAGTGAAATTAGTGGTCAAGACTCTGCTTCTCACTTGGAGAGAATTCCAGCCATCCACTTAACTTTGAGTCAGATGATCCAAGCTGATTCACAAGACTGTGGAGAAACAAAAGACAATTACTCAACACTAATATTCATTCACATAGTAGGTATAAGGCCTTTAAAAGAAATAGTGAGACAAACAATTTACTTTACCATAAGCCAAAGCAGGGCAGAACAGACTTTAATGTTCTTAACATAATGAATGAAGCTCAAACACATAAAGAGTGAAGTTCTTAACATAAAATGAAGAGTGAAGCTCGTAATATAAAATAAGATAGAAGTGGCGGTGAAGATTTAGAGTGGAGACGGGAGTAGTTAGTCGAGTGAGTAGTCCTTGGCCGGAGTCTACCATGTCAGCTCTCTCCGGGTAGAAGAAGGGGAGGGGTACAGCTGGAGCTAGACACTCACTCCACCTCAACGAGCAGACTACCACTACTAGCACTTATACAGACCTTCACACGTCCATCACTCCTATCTATGGGCTTTTCCCTCACAGCTGCCTTGGGGTTGTCCAGGTTGGGGGACATCTGAAGGTGATTGTATTTGGGCTTCCTCCCAGAGTCTGGGTTCCCATCCATCTCTCTTTCCTCCTTTTGTTCTGACTCTCTTTTTCAGTTTCTAGTCTGTCTTCTCGTGTTTTGTTGGGTCAAGATACACCCTCCAGTACTCTGATATATCCCTTAGACTTGATTTCTCCTGCAGGATCCTGTTTCGAGTCAATTCTGCCTTGAAAATCACTCTTGACTTTCCGGATTCTTCCCTTGCAAACCCCTCTATTCTCAGAAAATTTGCCAGCCTCACGTAATCTTCTCCTATTGCTTTCATGATGTTTTCAATTGCTTTTTTCTACCCTTTTCCTTCTTGCTTCATAAGTTTCCCTTCAGCTTCCGGGAGCCCATAAACAAAGACTGATCTTTCTCTTTCATTCTCCCACTGCCTGTCCATATGTAACCCCCTGATTCGATTTAGTTGCTCCATTACAGCTATACTTTCTTCAATATCTTCACTTTCTGGTATCCTTGTGTGTGTGTGTGTGGTACTCACCTAATTGTACTCACGTAATTGTGGTTGCAGGGGCCGATATCAGCTCCTGGCCCCGCCTCTTCACTGTCCGCTACTGGGTCTCTGCCTCCTGCTCCATGAGCTTTATCATACCTTGTCTTAAAACTATGTATGGTTCCTGCCTCCACTATATCTTTCTTAGACTATTCCACTTCCTGACTACTCTGTGGCTGAAAGAAATGCTTCCTAACATCCCTTTGACTCATCTGAGCCTTCAGCTTCCAGTTGTGTCCCCTTGTTTCTGTGTTCCCTCTCTGGAACATCCTGACACTGTCACCTTGTCAATTCCCGCAGTATTTTGTATGTTGTTATCATGTCTCCTCTGACCCTTCTTTCCTCCAGTGTTGTTACTTCCTATTTCCTCAACTTTTTCATAGGACAGACCCCGAGTTGTGGAAACAACCTTATCGCAAACCTTTGCCTTCTCTAGTTTCTTTTACGTGTTGACCAGGTGTGGGTTCCAGACTGGTGCTGATTTTAGTATCCACGTCCCCGGGTACAGTGTCTTGAACGATTCCGTTAAGGTAACGGAATGCAACCAGGTTTCCAGCGCCCATATGTGCGCAGTTATCGGGGGGTGTGCCCCCAGAGACGTGCTTTTCTTATACTCACCCCGGGCTTTTTTCTCCTTGCCAATGTTTTTAGCCTTTTTCCCCCTAGCCTGTACTCTGTCAGCAGTCTTCTTTTTCCCCTTTTCCCTTTTCATGACTTTGATTTGGGGGGGTTAACCCCGAAGCCAGTTGCCAGACCAGATGTCAATTTTCCAGGTCTGTTTTTTAAATCCTGCTTTTCCTTTTTTCCAGTGATTTTTATTAATTTTTAACATCTGCGAACAGAGACACTTTTTTTTTCTATCCTTTTCCCCCATGTTTTTAAAATTAAAAAAACATTTGGATCGACTCTTTTTGGTACACCCAAAGTTAAAAGGGCCCCTGTGAACTTCAGCCCCCGACCCGTTTTCCTGAGGTATTTCCCCACCCCTTTAGTGTTTCCCCTTTAACATGCCTCTTCCCCAATTCATTTTAATTTTTTGAGGGAACTTTTTTTTGTTGCCTTCCCCCAGTCCAAAATGCGTTCCCCAATTTCCTTTTTCCTTTTTTTCCTTTTTTATTTTTCTTAAAAATTTGGGTTTTCATAGGGGATTTTTCCTTTCCCAAAACCCCTTTTTTTGAAAAATCCCCTTCGTTTTGGTGGTCCCCCATTTTTTGGGATTTTCTTGGGACTTTGCAATTTTTTCACGGGTGACACCGGTCTATAGTTTAGTGCCTTTTTTTTTGTCTCCTTTTTTAAAATGGGGACTATGTTCCTTTCTTCCATACCCCAGGTAGCTGCCCAGTTTCAAGGGGGGTTTTTAAAAACAGGGGCACACTCAGTACCTCAGCTCCTTCCCGAAGAACCCACGGGGGGTATTGTCTGGACCCATCGCCTTTGAGGTATCGGGGGGCACTGAGTAAATTTTTTCACCCCCCTCCTAAAATTTTGTGTATGCTTTTTTAGCACTTGAACATCCCCTTTTTTTGGGGATGCACCCGTCCTGTCTACCCCCCTGCCTTTTTAAATTTTCCCCCCGTGAATATTTCCCCAAACCTTTGTTGAGCTCCTCACATACCTCTTGATCGTTACTTGTGAGTTCCCCCCCTTCTCTCCTCAGCCTTATCACCCGGGGGCCTTTTCTGTTGCCCCTTTTTATTTTGACTGTATATCAGTTTCGGGCCCACTTAAAAACCGATGCTATGTCGTTTTCGGGGCTGTTTCTTTTGGCCCCCCCTTGATTTGTGCATACTGCTTTAAATCCTTTAATAACTTTTGTTTACTTTTGGGGTTTTTTGTTTTTTACCTTTTCCTTCTCTGACACTCCCCAGTCTTTTCCCCCCTGCACCTTTTTTGGGAAACCAGGGCCCCTTTTTGGCCTTCCCCAATCTTTTTCCCCCGGGGGGAAAAAACCTTTTCCTTTTGCCTCCTTTACTTTTTCCCCATTCCATCATTTTTTTTAAATCTGTCCTTTTTCCATATATATATATATTGTCTGATTAGGAAAACTTGGATTTTGGCTTAAATAGCAACGCCACCTTGCCATATATAAGACAAGTGAAAATTTGGTATGCAATAATTCCCCAAAATCATTCTGAACATAAGAAAAAATATATTTTATTGTGTTTGTTTATTATTAAATTAAATTTTTTAAAAATATATTTATTGGGTTAAATTAAAATTGGCTTTTGTAATAATAAGTAGGTTTTTCAAAGTTTCTCTTGGTAATAAAAATTATAAATTTTTACATTAACATAAATGAAAAAAATATATTAAAGTATAAGAGAAAATTTTAGAAAGGATTAATTTTAGATGAGTTCTTGAATTGACCAGTTTTACCAATCGGCACGACAATATATATTATATATATATATATATATATATATATAATATATATATATATATATATTATATAAGTGAGAGTTTAGCCACCTCCATCGGGTGGTGGGTGTGTGTGTACTCACTTGTTGTTGCGGGGCCGAGCTAGCTCCTGGCACCTTCCTTTACTGGGCCCCGGGGTCACCCATTCAACCCTTATTTTAAAATGAATGGAGCCGGGGCCCTCCCTACACCCGCTTCCCAAACCTCTTCCTGACCACCTTGACTGAATAAATACTTCCTAAACCCCATGTTATTCATCTGACTCTTCGCTTCCAACTGTGTCCCCTTGTTTTTTGTGTCCCATCTCAGAACATTTCTGTCTCTGTCCACCTTATCAATTCCACTCAGTATTTTATATGTCGTTATCATGTCGTCCCAACTCTCCTGTCCTCCAGTGTCGTTAGGTCGATTTTCCTTAACCTCTCCTTTGGACATTACCCAGATCCGGGACTAGACTTGTTGCAAATCTTGCACTTTCTAGTTTCTTTACGTGCTTGGCTAGATGTGGGTTCCAAACTGGTGCTGCATACTCTAATATGGGCCTAACGTACACAGTGTACAGGGTCCTGAACGATTCCTTATTAAGATGTCGGAATGTTGTTCTTAGGTTTGCTAGGCGCCATTATGCTGCAGCAGTTATTTGGCTGATGTGCGCCCAGGAGAGGGCCTGGTGTTATACTCACCCCAAGAACTTTTTCCTTGAGTGAGGTTTGTAGTATCTGGCCCTTGACTGTACTCGTCTGCGGTCTACTTGCCCTTCCCCAATCTTCATGATTTTGACTTTGTGGGGTTGAACTTCAGGAGCTCAATTGCTGGACCAGGCTTGTAGGCTGTCCAGATTCCTTGTAGTTCTGCCTGGTCCTTGTCCGATTGAATTCTTCTCATCATCTTCACATCATCTGCAAACAGAGACACTTCGAGTCTATTCCTTCCGTCAGTCGTTCACAAATACCAGAAACAGCACCGGTCCAGGACTGACCCTTGTGGATACCCACTGTCACAGGCGCCACCTACACCTTCCACGTACCATGACTCGCTGCTGTCTTCCTGACAGGTATTCCTTGATCCATTGGAGTGCCTTTCCCTGTTATCCCTGCCTGGTCCTCCAGCTTTTTCACTAATCTTTGTGTGGAACTGTGTCAAACGCCTTCTACAGTTCAATAAAATGCACCCCCAAACCCTGTCATAGAACTCCAGTAGGTTTGTGACACAGATTTTCCGTCCATGAAACCGTTTTGGCCGTCTTTGATAAGCTCATTCCTTTCTAGGTGTTCCACCACTCTTCTCCTGATAATCTTCCATGACTTTGCATACTATACATGCAGTGAAACTGATCTGTAGTTTATGCTTCATGTCTGTCTCCTTTTTTAAAAATTGGACTACATTTGCTGTTTTCCCATACCTCAGGTAATCTCCTGTTTCGATAGATGTGTTGAATATTGGTGTTAGTGCACATCGCTCCTCTGCCCTCTCCTCGCAGGACCCATGGAGAGAGTTGTCCGGCCCTATCGCCGGATGAGGCCGGATTGGGCGATGTGTTTTTGTGTGTGTGTGTGTTTCGTATACGTGTGAAGTTACCATTTGTCCTAGGCACATGTCGATTAGACACTAGGCCTGTTTTATGTACGTGTGTGTGTGTGTGTGTGTGTGTGTGTGTGTGTGTGTGTGTGTAAGGAAATACTAAAATGTTTCTCCCCCGCCGGGAATTAAACCCCGGCTTCCGTGCGTGAAGCGAGAGCTAGCCACCATGCCACGGGTGTGTGTAGTGTGTGTGTGTGTGTGTGTGTGTGGTTGCAGGGGCGAGTCATAGCTCCTGGGCCCGATTTCCTCACTGGTCACTGCTAGATTCCCTTTTTCCTGCTCCATGAGCTTCTCATAGCTTTTCTTAAAGCTAGTATGGATCCTGCCTCCACTACATCACTTTTCAGACTATTCCACTTCCTGACAACTCTGTGACTAAAGATATAATTCCTAACACCCCTTTGGGATTCATCTGAGTCTCAACTTCCAACTGTGACCCTTTGTTGCTGTGTCCCATCTCTGGAACATTCTGTCTCTGTCCACTTTATTGATTTCCCTCAGAATTTTATATGTCGTTATCATATCCCCACCTATATCTTCTGTCCTCCAGTGTCGTCAGGTCGATTTACCTTAAAATCTTCTCGAAGGACATGCCTCTTAGCTCCGGGACTAGTCTTGTTGTAAATGTTTGCACTTTTTTAGTTTCCTTACGTGCTTGCCAGATGTGGTTCCAAACTTGTGCTGCGTTCTCCAGTATGGGCCTAAGAACACGGTGTCAGTGTCCTGAATGATTCCTTATTAAGATGTCGGAATTTGTTCTTAGGTTTGCTAGGCGCCCATGTGCTGCAGCAGTTATTTTTTGATGTGGGCCTCGGGAGAAGTGCCTGGTGTTATACTCACCCCAAGATACATTTCCTTGAGTGAGGTTTGGTAGTCTCTGGCCCCTAGACTGTACACCATCTGCGGTTTTCTTTGACCTTGCCCAATCCTCATGACTTTGTACTTGGTGTGGTTGAACACCAGGAGCCAGATTCTTGACCAGGCCTGCAGCCTATCCAGATCATTTTGTAGTTCTGCCTGGTCCTCGTCCAATTGAAATCTTCTCATCAACTTCACATCATCGGCTAACAAGGACACCTCTGAATCTATTCCTACCGTCATGTCGTTCACAAATACCAGGAACAGCAGGTTCTAGGACTGACCCTTGTGGGACCCCGCTCGCCAGACGTCCATTCTGACACCCGCTACGTACCCATCCTCTGTTGCATTTTGACAGGTATTCCCTGATTATTGCAGTGCCTTCCCCGTTATCCCTGCCTTGTCCTCCAGCTTTTGCATAATCTCTTGTGAAGGACTGTGTCAAACACCTTCTTACAGTCCAAGAAAAAGCAACACCAACCCTTCTCTTGTCTTACTGTTGTCATCCTGTCATAGAACTCCAGTTGGTTTGTGAAAAGGATTTCCGCCCCTGAAACTATGCTGGCTGTCGTTGATAAGCCTTCCTTTCCAGGTGCTCGACCACTCTCCCTCCTAGTAATCTTTTCCGGACACTGGTCTGTAGTTTAATGCTTCGTGTCTGTTTCCTTTTTAAAATTGGGACTACATTTGCTGTCTTCCTATACCTCGGCAGTCGCCCTGTTTCGATAGATGTGTTAAGATTGTTGTTAGTGGTAAATATCGCCCCTGCCCCTTTCCTTCAGGACCCATGGAGAATGTTATCCGGCCCCATCGTCTTTGAGGTATCTATTTTTCAGCAGCTACCTCTTCATCGGGTTGTATTCAATGTTTTCAAAACTTGATGAAGTTCCTCTTCTCCGTCGTTCTGGAGTCCCTTCTGTCTCCTCTTTTGAAATTTTTTTTAAACTCGGGTTTAGCTCCTCACATACTTACGGTCCTTTCTTGTGATCTACCCCTTCCTTTTCCTCAGCCTGATTACCTGGTTCTTGACGTTGTTTTCTCCTTTTTTGGCTGTACAGCAGTTTCGGGTAAGATTTGGCTTTCGCTGCTATGTTTTCTATTGTTTTGGGCCTTTTCCTTTTACCTGCACAAAATTTTGGCCCCTACGACTGCCCCCTTATTCTTTTTGGTTTTTTCCCCCCATACCTTTTCCCTTCTCTAGCACTCTTGGTTTTCCCTTTACACCTTTTTAACCCCATGGCCATCCGCCTTTTTTTGTTTCTGTTACCTTGGACACAAACCCTCGTTTTTTTGATATCGTTATCAACTTTCCATCATTTCACCACTTTCCTGCCAGCCTCGTCCCACTTAAACCGTGCAGGAAATTCCTGCCGGGGGATTCCCATCTCTTGTAGTTTGACTTCCTTATCCTGCCCCCCTTTCCCCCTCCACCAGTAACTCTACTTTTATTGAAGCTCAGAACCAAAGGGGCACTGGATACGAGGGGGGTTTCATATTTACGTCCCCAAATCGGCGCTACTCAAGGGAATAGTGGGCCCGTCTTGTTACTCATCCTCTCTTTCTCAGGTAGTGCCCTTCGTGTTGGTACATGAGATTTTCCAGTACCCCTCCATCATCTTCCCCCCCTTTCTGGGCCCCCCCGTGCCCAGGGTTTCCCAGTCGATGCCTTTGGTTAAGTCTCCCAACAGCAGCTTTTCCCCCCTCGCATGAGCCTTCGGCCCTTTAAGTGGGTCAACCATAATAATAAATTTTAAAAAAATAATAATAATAATAATAATAATAATAATAATAATAAAATTTTTTTTGGACAATACAAAGAATTACATTTGGTTTTTGATTACATGAGGGGGGACATGCCAAACCCCCCGTATGCAGGGGATTTTGGGGAAAATTAAAATTAATTAAAAAAAAAATTGTAAGAATTTTTTAGATAGTATAAAAAAGAGTAAAGGTGAGTATTTGTTTTTAAATTTGAAAATAGTTTTACTTTGTCTTTATAAAAAATTAATTAAACAGATTAAACAAATTAAAGCAATAATAATAATAAATAATAAAAATTATGGTTTTTAATTTATAAAATAAGTAAAGTTCATTCTTTAAATTTTTTTTAAATTTGAATATGAGTTGAACAAAATCAATTAATTTGTAATTTTGCAGCAATGCAACTAATTGAGGGATAACAATTTAAAAATTAATTGCATTGCAGTTAGTTTACGGGCATTATAATGTAAGTGTTGGGAAAATTAGC
>WNWK01058848.1:0-10340 GCA_009830355.1 Cherax destructor | reverse complement strand
GCTAGAAAATGTGCTAAAATCGTATTTTATTGCATATTTCGACGTTTTAGAGCGGTTTGAGTGCTTTTCTGGCAAAACTCATTTTTTAGCTAAAATACGTAGATTTTCAAACTTTTAAATAGAATTTCTATTGCAATTGAAATTTATGGGAAAAATTAGCAAAATTTTATGATTTTCTTTTAGGAAGCTTACTCATAGGTATATTTTATCTAAAAAAATAGTTTCAGAAAATCCTTGAAAATGCCCTAAATCGTCAAAAATTGCAAAAAATCAAGTTTTATAGCATTTTTGAATATTTATTAATTATTTACATATTTTCAAAAAATCCCATTTAAAATCTATAAAATCAATATTTTTATAGAGTATTTCATATTATTTTCGAAAAATACATGAAACATTAAAAAGCTCCGAAAAATGTGCTAAAATCGTATTTTATTGCATATTTCGACGTTTTGGGCCCGTTTGATTTTTCGGGAAATCTTTTTTAGAAAAAATCTTTTTATACATTTTTAAATAAATTTTTACTAAATTGTTTAGGGGAAAAAATTAAGAAAATTTTATGATTTTCTTTTAGGAAGCTTACTCATGGGTTTAATTTTACCCAAAAAAAAATTTTTCGAAAATTTGAAAATGCCAAATCGTAAAAAAATGCAATAAAATAATTTTTATACATTTTTATTTATAAATTATTTACATTTTTTTAAAAAAATCCTTTAAAATTTTTAAAAAATCAATTTTTTTGAATATTTCATATTATTTTAAAAATTACATGAAACATTAAAAGCCGAAAATGGCTAAAAGTTTTTAGCATATTTGCGTTTAAGGCGGTTTGGTGTTTTTCCCAAAACTCATTTTTTCAAAATCCTAGATTTTCAAATTTTTAAATAAATTTCTACTGCAATTTTTATGGGAAAGTTAGAAATTTTTATGATTTTTTTTTGAAGTTACTCATAGGTGTATTTTATCTAAAAAAATAGTTTTTCAGAAAATCCTTGAAAATCCTTAAAATGTCAAAAATGAAATTTCAAGTTTTATAGCATTTTAATTTTTAAAAATTATTTAAATATTTTAAAAACCCCATTAAAAATCTAAAAAAATCAATTTTTTAAAAGATATTTCATATATTTTCAAAAAATGAAAAAAAAAAAGCTAGAAAAAGGCAAAATCGTATTTTTTGCATATTTCGATTTTTAAAACAGTTTGAGTGTTTTCTGGAAAAACTCATTTTTAGCAAAATCTTAATTTATCACACTTTTAAATAAATTTCTACGCAATTGAAATTTAGGGGAAAATTAAGAAAATTTTTTTAATTTTTTTTTAGGAAGCTTACTCAATATATTTTATAAAAAAAAATATTTTTTAAAAAATCCTTGAAAATGCCTTAAATCTAAAAAATGCAATAAAATCCCAAGTTTTATACATTTTTATAAAATACATGAAACATTAAAAAAAACCAAAGAAAATGGCTAAAGATTTTTTGCATTTTTCGACGTTTAAGGTTTGGTCTTTTCGGCAAAACTCTTTTTTTTAGCAAAAATACTAGATTTTCAAACTTTTAAATAAATTTCTATTGAAATTAAATTTATGGGAAAAATTAGCAAATTTTTGATTTTTTTTAAAGCTTATTTGGGTTTTTTATCTAAAAAAATAGTTTTCAGAAAATCTTAAAATCCTTAAATGTCAAAAATGCAATAAAATAAAGTTTTATGCTTTTTTAATTTTAATTATTTAATATTTTTAAAAACCCCTTTAAAAAAATCTAAAAAATAAATTTTTTTTAAGAGTATTTCATATTTTTCGAAAAATACATGAAACTTAAAAGCTCAAAAAAATTGCAAAAATCGTATTTTTGCATTTTTCGACGTTTGAGCGGTTTGAGTGCTTTTTTTAAAACTCATTTTTAAAAAAACCCCCTAGTTTTCAAATTTTTAAATAAATTTTTTGAAATTGAAATTTATGGGAAAATTGCAAAATTTTTAATTTTTTTTAGGAAGCTTATTTGGGTTATTTTATCAAAAAAAAATAGTTTTCAAAAATCCTTGAAAATCCTTAAATCGTCAAAAAATGCAATAAAATCAAGTTTTATAGCTTTTTTTAATAAAATTTAACTTTTTTTTTAAAAAAAAACATTAAAAAAAGCTTCAGAAAAATTGTTGCTAAAAAATGGAAAATTTTTTTTGCATATTTGATTTTTTTGGGGGTTTGAGGCTTTTCTGGCAAAACTCTTTTTTTAGCTAAAATACTTAATTTCAACTTTTAAATAAATTTCTGCAATTGAAATTTATGGGAAAATAAGCAAAATTTTATGTTTTTTTTTGGGAAGCTTACTATAGGTTTTTTATCTAAAAAATATTTTTTCAGAAAACCCTTAAAATGCCTTAAATCGTAAATAAATGCAATAAAATAAGTTTTATATCTTTTTTGAATATTTATTTATTATTTACATTTTTTTAAAAAAATCTTATTAAAAATCTATAAAAATCAATGTTTTTATAGAATATTTCATATTATTTTCGAAAAATACATGAAACTTTAAAAAGCTCAAAAAAATTTCAAAATCGTATTTTTTGCATATTTCGACGATTTAGAGCTTTGAGTGTTTTTCTGGCAAAACTCATTTTTAGCTAAAATACCTAGATTTTCAAATTTTTTAAATAGAATTTCTACCAATTGAAATTTATTGGAAAACTTAGCAAAATTTTTTATGATTTTGTTTTAGGAAGCTTATAAGGTGTTTTTTATCAAAAAAAAATAGTTTTCAGAAAATAATTAAAAATTTTAAATCTTAAAAAAATGCAATAAAATCAAGTTTTATAGCTTTTTAGAATATTTATTAATTATTTACATTTTTTAAAAAAATCCAATTAAAATTCTATAAAAATCAATATTTTTATAAGTATTTCATATTATTTTCGAAAATTGAAACATTAAAAAGCTCTAAAAAATGTGCTAAAATCGATTTTTGCATATTTCATTTTAACGGTTTGAGTAATTTTCTGGAAAAACCCATTTTTATCAAAAATATTTTTATCACACTTTTAAATAGAATTTCTAACTCATTTTTTAGCTAAAATACTTGGGATTATCACATTTTTAAATAGAATTTCACTGAAATTGAAATTTAGGGGAAAATTTAAACAAAATTTTAAGATTTTCTTTTATGAAGTTTAAATTAGGTATATTTTATCAAAAAAAAATTGTGTTTTCAGAAAATCCTTGAAAATGATTTAAAATCTCAAAAATGCAATAAAATAACGTTTTATAGCATTTTGAATATTTATAAATTATTTACATTTTTTTAAAAAATCCAATTAAAAATCTATAAAAATCAATATTAATTTAGAATATTTCATATTTTTTTCCCAAAAAATACATGAAACAAAAAAAGCTCAAAAAAAGGGCCCAAAAAATTGATTTTATGCCATATTTCGACGTTTTAGAGGGTTTCAGTGCTTTTCGACAAAACTCTTTTTTTAGTTTTTTTTTTTTTATTGTTAAATAGAATTTCTCCTTCAATTTAATTTTAGGGGGAAAAGTTAGCAAAATTTTATGATTTTTTTTTGGGGAAGTTTTACTCTAGGTGGATTTTATTTTAAAAAAATAGTTTTTCTGAAAACCAAAAAACCCCAAAAATCGTAAAAAAGAATAAAATAAAGTTTTATATCATTTTTGAATATTTAAATTATTTAAATTTTTTTAAAAAAATCCCATTAAAAATCTATAAAAATCAATATTTTTATAGAATATTTCATATTATTTTCGAAAAATACATGAAACATTAAAAAGCTCAGAAAAATGTGCTAAAATCGTATTTTATTGCATATTTCGACGTTTTAGAGCGGTTTGAGTGCTTTTCTGGCAAAACTCATTTTTTAGCTAAAATACTTAGATTATCACACTTTTAAATAGAATTTCTACTACAATTTAAATTAATGGGAAAAGTAAGCAAAATTTTATGATTTTCTTTTAGGAAGCTTACTCATAGGTATATTTTATCTAAAAAATTAGTTTTCAGAAAATCCTTGAAAATGCCTTAAATCGTCAAAAAATGCAATAAAATAACGTTTTATACAATTTTGAATATTTATAAATTATTTACATATTTTTAAAAAATCCCATTAAAAATCTATAAAAATCAATATTAATTTAGAATATTTCATATTATTTTCCAAAAATACATGAAACATTAAAAAGCTCAGAAAAATGGCCTAAAATTGCATTTTATGCCATATTTCGACGTTTTAGAGCGGTTTCAGTGCTTTTCTGACAAAACTCATTTTTTAGCTTTTTTTTTTTATTTTTAAATAGAATTTCTCCTGCAATTGAATTTTATGGGAAAAGTTAGCAAAATTTTATGATTTTCTTTTAGGAAGCTTACTCATAGGTGGATTTTATCTAAAAAATATAGTTTTTCTGAAAATCCTTGAAAATGCCTTAAATCGTCAAAAAATGCAATAAAATCAAGTTTTATATCATTTTTGAATATTTATTAATTATTTACATATTTTTAAAAAATCTTATTAAAAATCTATAAAAATCAATGTTTTTATAGAATATTTCATATTATTTTCGAAAAATACATGAAACATTAAAAAGCTCAGAAAAATGTGCTAAAATCGTATTTTATTGCATATTTCGACGATTTAGAGCGGTTTGAGTGCTTTTCTGGCAAAATTTTTTTTTTAGCTAAAATACTTGGTTTCAAACTTTTAAAAATTTCTACTGCAATTAAATTTTTTGGGGAAAAGTGGGCAAAATTTTATGTTTTTTTTTTTGGAAACCCCCACTCATAGGTATATTTTATCAAAAAAAATTTTTTTTCAGAAAATCCTTGAAAATCCTTTTTTAAAATCGAAAAAAAATAAAATAAAATAATTTTTAATTTTTTTTGAATATTTATAAATTTTTTAAAAAATATTCAGTAGACAAAAAGAACCACCCAGGGGTACTACCGTCCCCAAGGTGACGGGGGAAACAGAAACCTGAAACTTTTTAAAATTAGGTAGGATTGCTGGTTTTTTTTTCTGTCTCATAAAAAAACCTGGAAAGGGGTTTCTAGCTACTTCTACTTACACTTTAGGTCACACTACACTGGCATAAAATGCATTATATACATACACACATCTAGGTTTTTTTTCTTTTCTTAATAGCCTTTTCTTTTATTTTCTCTATTGTCCGGGGGGAAATTGGAAAAAATTTTTTCCCCCTTAACCCTTGTTCAAAGGGAAAACATGATGCCGGGAGCAATGGCTAGTAACCCCTTCTCCTGACAAATCTACTAAAAACGAGAAGAAGAAAAATTTTAAAAAAATTGGGGTTTCTGAATGTGCGGGATGTAGTGCGGATGATAAGAAAGAGATGATTGCCGATGTTATGAATGAAAAGAAGTTGGATCCCCCGGCCCTAAGCGAAACAAAGCTAAGGGGGGGGGGGCGAGTTTCGGGGGGGAAAAAATAAATGGGATTAAGTCAAATTATCTGAGGGGTTAGAGCAAGGAAGGGGGAAATTGTTGAAGGATCAGTTAGGAAAGGGGAAAGAGGGAAAAAAAAATTTTAAATTAAGGATTTGTGGTTAAAAAAAAGGGGGGTCAGGGGGAAAAGTGGGTCATAATGGCGTGTATGCCCTGGAGAAGAGAGGAGTGTGGGGGAGAGAAAATTTTGGGAGATGTTGGCAATGTATAGGAACTTTTGAACCAAATGAGAGAGTAATTGTGGTGGGGCCCCCAAATTTTAAAGGGGAGAAACATGCAGGGGGGTTTTAGTAGGTAATTGGGGGGGGTGCCAGGTGTAAATGAAAAGGGGGGCCCTTTGATTAAATTTTTTATAGAAAGGGTTTAGTTATAGGTAATAAAAAAAGAGGATAAATAAGTATACAAGATATGATGTAGGACGTAATGACAGTAGTTTTTGGGGACTATGTATTGGTAGATAAAAACTGTTGAGTAGACTTCAGGATGTACATGTTTATGGGGGGGCTAAATATATCAGCCCCTTTTAGTTATAGCTACAGTGGGAGTAAAAAGGTAGATGGGAAAAAAAGGAAAATAGAATCAAAAAAGTAAAAGAGGGTGGGTTTATAAACTAAAAAGGAGGCAGTTAGGGTAAGATATAAAAACCCCTTGGAGGATAGATGGGCTAGTGAGAGTGTAGGCAATGGGGTCGAAAATGTAGGGGGGGAGTTTAAAAAAAGTAGTGTTAGAGTGTTCAGCAGAAGTTTGTGGTTACAGGCAGTGGGGGCAGGGGGGAAAGGGGGGATTGGGGGAATGACGATGTAAAGAGAGTAGTAAGGGAAAAAAAAGTTAGCATATGAGGGGTTTTTAAAAAGTAGAAGTGATGCAAGGAGGGAAGAGTTTTGGAGAAAAAAAAGAGGTTAAAAGAGTGGTGAAGCAATGAAAAAAAAGAGCAGATGAGAGAGTGGGGGAAATTTTTCAGCAAATTTTGTTGAAAATAAGAAAAAGTTTTGGAATGAGATTAATAAGTTGGGGGAAGCCTAGAGAACAAATGGATTTGACAGTTAAAAATAGGAGGGGAGAGTTATTAAATGGAGAGTTAGAGGTACCCCGGGGAAAATGGAGAAATATTTTGAGGATTTGTTAAATGTTTTTGAAGACGGGGGAAACTGGGGATTTCGTGTGTAGGGAAGGAAAAGGAAAAAACATCTTGTAGGGGATGGAAGAGCCAGTTGTGGGTGGGGGGAAGTTCGTGGGCAGGGGGAGAATAAAAAGGGGGAAGGCAGCTGGGATTGAGGGGGTAAAGTGGGGAAAAGTTAAAAGCAGGTGGGGATATAATTTTGGAGTGGTTGGTGCTATTTTTTAAAAAATGTATGGAAGAGGGTAAGGAAAATAGGGATTGGCAGAGAGCGTGTATTTTCCCCCTTTTTATAAAGGGGAAAAAAAGAGAGTGCAAAAATTATGGGGGGAATAAGTCTGTTAGTGTACCTGGTAAAGTGTATGGAAAAATTATTATTGAAAAATTGAGTAAAACAGAAAGCAGGATAGCAGATGAAAAAGGGGGGTTTAGGAAAGGTAGGGGTGTGTAGACCAAGTGTTTACAGTGAAACATATGGGAAAACAGTATTTGGAAAAGGGGTAAAGATGTTTTTGTGGCATTTATGGTTTTTTGGAAAAAAAGGGGATGATAGGGTAGATGGGGGGGAATGGGAGTTTTTTTCAGGTGTATGGAATAGGGGGAAGGTTCCCGAAAGCAGTGAAAAAAGTTTTTTGAGGATAGTGAGGCCAGGTTAGAGGGGTGTAGGAGGGAAGGGGCCCTTTTCCCCAAAAAAAATGGGCCTTAGACAAGGATGTGTGATGTCACCGTGGTTGTTCAATATATTTATAGATGGGGTTGTAAGAGAAGTGAATGCGAGGGTTTTTGGAAGAGGTGTTGGGCTAAAAGATAAAGAAGCAAAACAAAGTGGGGGGTTTTCACAGTTTTTTTTTCTGATGACACTGTTTTTTGGGGGATTCTGAAGAGAAGCTGCAGAGGTTGGTGGATGAATTTGGTAGGGTGTGTAAAAAAAGAAAATTGAAAGTGAATATAGGAAAGAGTAAGGTGATGAGGATAACAAAAAATAGGTGACAAAAATTTGGTATCAGATTGGAGGGGAGAGAGTATGGAGGGGGGAATGTATTCAGATATTTGGGAGGGGGACATGTCGGCGGAGGGGGGCTATGAAGGATGAGGTGAATCATAGAATTGATGGGGGGGAAAAAATTTAGTGGAGCATTTGGGGTCTGTGGAGACAAAGAACCTTTTCCATGGAAGTAAAAGGGGGAAATGTATGAGGTATAGTTATTTATACCAACGCTCTTATATGGGTGTGAAGCATGGGGATGAATGTTGCAACGAGGGGAAGGCTGGAGGCAGTGGAGATGTCATGTCTGAGGTCAATGTGTGGTGTGAATTTGCAGGGGGAATTGGATTTTGGGGGAAAAGGGAGGAGGTGGGGGGTTACCAAAACGATTGTTCAGAGAGCTGAGGGGGGGGTTTTGAGGGGGTTTGGAATGTAGAGAGAATGGAACGGACAGGGGAACCCCGGGGTGTAAAAACCGTAGTGGAAGGGGGGGGTAGGGGGGGGGCCGGGAAAAAAGGTTGGGGGGGGGGGGAAAAAGGAATTTTGTGTGCGGGGGGGTTGGGGTTTTCCGCAAGCATGTGTGACATTTGATAGGAGTGAATGGAGGCATAGGGTTTTTTTAAAAATTGACGGGGCTGTTGGAGGTGAGAAAAAATAACATTTATGAAGGATTCGGGGGAAACCGGGGGGCCCCGGCTTGGCCCGGGGAGGGGGGAATACAGTGCCGGCACTCTGAAGGAGGGGGGTTAATGTTGCAGTTTTTTAACTGTAGTGTAAAAAACCCCCTTTGGCAAGACAGTGATGGAGGAATGATGATGAAAGTTTTTTTTTTTTTGGGACCCCCCCTTGGGGGGAATCCCGATGTTTAAATATTTTAAAAAAATAAATTTGAATATTTCATATTTTTCCAAAACATGAAACATTTAAAAAATCAGAAAAATGGCCTAAAATTGCAATTTATAGCATATTTCGACGTTTTTTTAGTGGTTTGAAAAGCTTTTTTTACAAAAAACATTTTTTCTAAAATATTTTTATTATCACACTTTTTAAAAAAATTTCTACTGCAATTGAAATTTATGGGAAAAATTAGCAAAATTTTATGATTTTCGTTTAGGGGAAATTTTCCCCCTAGGGGATTTTATCTAAAAAAAATTTTTCCGAAAATCCTTCAAAATGCCTTAAAAAATCAAAAAATGCAATAAAATCCCCAATTTTATAGCATTTTGAATATATATTATATATTTACATATTTTTAAAAAAAACCCCTTAAAAATCTTTAAAAATCAATATTTTTATAGAATATTTCATATTATTTTTCCCCAAAAAACATAAAACATTAAAAAGCTCGGGGGAAAAGTGCTAAAGGGGTTTTTTCCCCATTTTTACGATTTAGAAAAGGTTTTTGTGCTTTTCCCCGGGAAAACTCATTTTTTAGCTAAAAAAAACCCAGATTTTCAAAATTTTAAATAGAATTTCACTGCAATTGAAATTTATGGGAAAATAAGCATAATTTTTATTTTGTTTTAGGAAGCTTACTCATAGGTGTATTTTATCTAAAAAAAAGTTTTAGAAAACCTTGAAAATGGTTTTAAATGTCAAAATGCAAAAAATAATTTTATAGCATTTTTTTTAAAATTTATTAATTATTTACATTTTTTTAAAAATTTTTAAAAAATCATTTTTTTATAAGTATTTCATAATATTTTCGAAATATACATGAAACTTAAAAAGCTCAAAAAAATGTGCTAAAATCGATTTTTTGCATATTTCGACGTTTTAGAGCGGGTTTTAGTGATTTTCTGGAAAACTCATTTTTATCTAAAATACTTAGTTTTCACATTTTAAATAAATTTCTACTACAATTGTTTGGGGGAAAAATAAGCAAAATTTTATGATTTTTTTTTAGGAAGCTTACTCATAGGTATATTTTATCTAAAAAAAAAAGTTTATCAGAAAATTCTTGAAAATCCTTAAATCGTAAAAAATGAATAAAATCAAGTTTTATAGCTTTTTGAATATTTATAAATTAACATTTTTTAAAAAAAACCCTTAAAAAAACTAAAAAAATCAATATTAATTTAGAATATTTCATATTATTTTTAAAATACATGAAACTTAAAAAAACTCAGAAAATGTTTAAAAATCATTTTAGATATTTTGACTTTTGAGCGGTTTAGTGTTTTTGGAAAAAATTTTTTTTAGCTAAAAAACTTGATTATCAAACTTTTAAATTTTCTACTGCAATTGAAATTTATGGGGAAAATAAAAAAATTTTATGATTTTCTTTAGGAAGTTACTCATAGGTTTTTTTATCAAAAAAAAAGTTTTAGAAAACCCCTTAAAATGCCCAAATCGTCAAAAATGCAAAAAATAAAAAGCTTTTTTTAAAATTTTAAAATTTTTTTAAAATTTTTAAAAAAACCCATTAAAAATCTATAAAAATCAATTAAATTTTAATATTTCAAATTTTTTTCAAAAATACATAAACATTTAAAAACCAAAAAAAGGCCAAAATTCAATTTTGAATTTGACGTTTTAAGGGTTTTAGGTTTTTTGAAAAACCTTTTTTAGCTAAAATACTTTGATTTCAACTTTTTAAAAAGAATTTTACTGCAATTGAAATTTATAAAAGTTACAAAATTTTAGATTTTCTTTGAAACTTACTCTGGGGTTTTTTTCTAAAAAAAAAATTTTTTTTGAAAACCCCCAAAATGTTTTATCAAAAAAAAGCAAAAAATCTTTTTGCTTTTTTTAATATTATTAATTTT
>WNWK01058847.1:0-10341 GCA_009830355.1 Cherax destructor | reverse complement strand
CAACGGGTTTTTGGTCAACCTCATTTGAATACTTGTTTCTGGCTTTAATAGATGATCTAATTAGATCTTTTTTCCGTTGTGTTGGTGAATCTAAGCTCATTTTTTCTAAAAAACCTAGTTGTTTTTTTATTCTGTCATGGAAATTTACGTCCATGAACGGGGTCGACCGGCGGGGGCCCCCTGCTCCCCGTTTTGGGAAAGGGGAAGTTTCCCGGAACCATTTCCCGGGGTTGCCTTGGCTGCTTTTGATGGACCCTTTGTTGTCGGGGCGGTCTGGGCTTATTAGTTAAGATGCCTGGCGGGGCGTCAGACGGATCATGAAATTAACTTTAAAAGGGAATTCTGGGGGGAGTTCCCCCATTCAATCAGTGATGATACAAAAACCCTAACAAGTGGCTGTCAATTCAGCCATCTTGAAAACCCCTTGGCAAAATGAAGGGATAGCTAAGGGCTTGACTTGGTTCAGTTACTCCGGGGAATTTCCATTTTTTGGGGGATATTCCAAAGTCAAAAAATTCCCCCCCATGATGTGGATTGGGAGCTTTCCTAAAGCAAGCTCCTTCCGTTGCCCAAAAAAACAAACATGGAGGAAGAAGTGAAATTTCTCTGAAAACCATTTTTGTGCCTAGCGAGAGTCAGTGGGCATCTCCATGCCTGATGGTTCCCAAACCTGATGGATCTATGCGCATGTGCACTATACGCAGAGTAAATGAGGTAACGAAGGCTGACTGTTACCCTTTGCCCGCATGGATGATGTGATTGATGCAGTGGGAGGGGCAAAGTTTGTGAGTAAACTGGACTTACTTAAAGGGTATTATCAGATACCCCTCACCAGCGAGCAAAGGAAATTTCAGCCTTCGTCACTCCAGATGGGTTATTTCAATATAATGTACTCCCCTTCGGGCTAAGAAATGCCCCTGCCACCTTCAACGTCGTATAAATACTGTAATAAGGGGTTGGATGGTGTACGGGCCTACTTAGATGACATTGTGGTGTTCAGTAGTCAGTGGGATACTCACTTAGTAAGATTACGGAAATTGTTTGAATGTCTGGCCCAAGCCAACAACCATTAATCTGAGTAAAAGTGAGTTTGGCCAAGCAAGTTACAGTTCTAGGTTATGTAGTTGGTCAGGGCAAAGTGGCCCCAATTAATGCTAAAGTGAAGGCCATTGTAAATTTTCCTAGGCCCATAAATAGGAAAGCAGTGATGAGGTTCCTGGGCATGGTGGGTTATTACAGGCGCTTCTGTCCCACCTTTCCCAAGTAACGTCACCACTGACAACCTTGACCAGTCCCAAAGTTCAGTTTAACTGGGACAGCAAATGTGACAGGGCTTTTGAACATGTGAAACTGTTATTAGGGAATGCTCCTATTTTGAAAAGTCCTGAGTTTGAATGCCCTTTTTCCCTACAAGTGGATGCTAGTGATGTAGGGGTAGGTGCAGTGTTGTTGCAGGGTGATGAGAAGGAGAGCCTGCAACCAGTCTGTTACCACTCAGCTAAGTTAAAAAAGCATCAACGTGGTTATGCAACCGTGGAGAAGGAAGCTTTAGCCTTGGTGTTGGCTGTACAAAAATTTGAGGTTTATCTCAGTGCTTCCCCTCATCCTGTAGTAGTGTATAGTGACCATAATCCTCTGAGGTTTTTGCAGAGAATGAGAAATCACAACCAAAGACTCTTGAGATGGGCTTTGTTCCTGCAACCTTTCAATTTGGAAGTTAAATATATAAAAGGCTCAGAAAATGTGGTTGCTGATGCACTTTCTAGATGTCTCGTGTAGATAAATGGTGCATGCTTAGTACATAGTGTTTGTCTTGTGCTGACCTTGTTGTTTTTGCAGTGGTGAACTCTTGGCGGGCCTGAGTGCTCCCTACCAGCCATTCAACTGTGAAGGAGATGGTTGGAGCCAGACAAGAAAAGAGAGTCAGGTTGCCATAATTGTGAGTTGAGGCAGAGTTGACAACCTTCGGTGACATGAGAAGTCCAGGGAGGTATGTTGTTTGTGTCTTGGTGTGCTCTAAGTACGAAACGGTCCAACGGTTGCCTGAGTGGCCCCGTGTATCTCCTCCATGTACTATAGCAGTTCCTCCTTATAAGGTTGGAGGATCTGTATGGAGTGAGGTCCTCGGAAGATGGGGGTATGTGCCTGACCATTTAAGGATTTTGGGTGTTGACTGGAGAGTCTCACTTTTTGGTTCGGCCACCACGTAAGAGACACCTTGACATTTTTTTTGGTGAAGTTTCTGCCTGGGGTATACCTGACTGCTCTGGGTTTGGCTCTACTCTCATCTCCTGATCAGGAAGATGCCATCCTGGAGTACCAGTTGCCTGCTGGATTTACCGCAGCGGAGGCACAGGCCTGTCGGTGCTGGCTTTCACAGTGGGCTTTGTGTGTAGTCCTTGCATTGTAAAATGTATTATGTTGATAACCACTAAAGTAGTTAATGGTTACACCCTGCAGTATGGGGATGTGGTTAAACTGTTTTCTAGTAACCTCTGCACTCTGTTCTAGTACTGTTCCATTCATGGGTTTTGTTTGGTGTATGGTAAGGGCAGAATTGCATGTTTATGCTGGGAAGGTTCAGTGGAGCCATGAGATTGTAGATTGCCATGTTGTATGTCACCTTGTTGTATAACTGTACAGTGAAGAGTAATTATGGTGCTGGGGTATATGTAAAACCTCTAGTAGTGTTACTACCACCTTTAGGCTAAGACCTTATTTTCCCTAGCCGTATCCTGCGGGACACTGCTAGCTTTTGTGAGACTCCATCTTATAAGACTCCGTCTTTATAAGACTCCGTCTTTATAAGACTCTGTCTTTATAAGACTCCGTCTGGAGGTGGGGGTGTTATGGGGTATTATGGACTTGTTATGGGGGCTATGGAACCCAGCATGTATTGTTGTAATTAAATAACATGAATGCCTAGTTATATTGAATTAATCAGGAGTACTGCTTAGTTGAGAGTTTAAGTCTTGGCCAGTCTTAAAAGCTTAAAAGCTGAATTACCTGATCTCTCAATATAATAGGTTATATAAATAATGCAACATTTAATTAAGTAAATATATTAAGTTGCATGTCTCATTGTAATAACTTAAGAGATGTTGAGAGGATGCAAAGTGATGTGGATATTTTGAGGGGGAGGAGCTTAGAGAGATGCTGGCTTCCCACAATCCCTTCCTGAGAGAAAACAATGGCGGTGGAGTGAGCTGTTGTGGTTGGTGCTTATCTTATCTTGGCTTCAGGGCTGAATGAGTGCCCAAAGGTAATGGGAAGGGTTGTAGATCGATGTTACCATGACATTCTGTGATCTTCAGTGTATCAAGACACTGGAGGGTTAAGAAATGTTGAGAAAGAGAGAGTTGAAGGTGGCAGCTGAGCCATGTGCTTTGGGAAAGGCTGATTATATGTTTAGGAGTGGAGACCTGTATATTATATGTATATACTTCTTAATATAGCTCTATTTTTATAATGTTGGTTTAAATAACCTTTAAGAGGAATGAAAAAGAATTAAGTTTTCAGATGCAGCAGCTAACCTGAGTAAGTATCTTATAGCCTAATATTGTCCTCCTTTTACCCTAAGACCTTTTAAGTAAATACCCTATGCTAGTACATGTTGAACCTTGATGATAAATAAGGGAAAATAACATAACAGAGGGTTTTGCCAAAATCAGTCATTCCAGTTGTTGTTAACTTTTGTTCAAGGCTGAGGATTTTGTTTTCAAGTTGTGTCATCCTGGTATCTTGTTGTTGAAGTGCTTTACGTTGGTCCATATTTTCATTGATTTTTTTGATGATGTATGACTTTAGTGTATCTGGATCATTCGTCATACCTGAGAGATTATCTGGGGTGAAGCCAGTGAAGGGGGAGCTTGTGGGGGAGGCAGCCATGTTTGTTGTTGATGCGTCGCCCTGGGTGGTGGTGAGGGGGGTGGAAGGTGTACCAGCATCCTGGGTGGTGGTGAGGGGGGTGGAGGGTGTACCGGCGTCCTTGGTAGACAAGTTGATTAGTAGATTTCTTGGTGTTTTCTTGTTGATTTTGGATTTGGTTCTTCTGATGTTACGTCTCATTTGAGCACAGTAGTCATTACGAATGTGGTGGCTGGGAAGGATGGTGGTGGCAAGCATTCTCGCTACAGTTGTGAAAACATCTTCCCATTCTTTCCTCCTTCAGACGTGTTAGTATAAGAGAAAACGGAGTTTGTAATGCTATCTGCATTAGATCACTTCCAGTCAGCTTCTAGTAGTGAACAGAAATCGTACGTGTCAGGTTAGTAACAGCAACAACAACAACTGGTTTGTTTACAAAACTCCATCCCGAACCTTCATTTAATCTTGTTTACTCACCACTGCCTCTACCACCACTGCCTCTCACCACCACTGCCTCTCACCACTGCCTCTCACCACTGCCTCTACCACTGCCTCTCACCACTGCCTCTACCACCACTGCCTCTCACCACTGCCTCTACCACCACTGCCTCTACCACCACTGCCTCTACCACCACTGCCTCTCACCACTGCCTCTACCACCACTGCCTCTCACCACTGCCTCTACCACCACTGCCTCTCACCACTGCCTCAACCACCACTGCCTCTCACCACTGCATCTCACCACTGCCTCTACCACCACTGCCTCTACCACTGCTTTTACCACTGCCTCTCACCACTGCCTCTACCACCACTGCCTCTCACCACTGCCTCAACCACCACTGCCTCTACCACCACTGCCTCTCACCACTGCCTCTACCACCACTGCCTCTCACCACTGCCTCTACCACCACTGCCTCTCACCACTTCCTCTACCACTGCCTCTCACCACTGCCTCTACCACCACTGCCTCTACCACCACTGCCTCTACCACCACTGCCTCAACCACCACTGCCTCAACCACCACTGCCTCTACCACCACTGCCTCTCACCACTGCCTCAACCACCACTGCCTCTCACTACTGCCTCTACCACCACTGCCTCTCACCACTGCCTCTACCACCACTGCCTCTACCACCACTGCCTCTACCACCACTGCCTCTACCACCACTGCCTCAACCACCACTGCCTCTACCACCACTGCCTCAACCACCACTGCCTCTACCACCACTGCCTCTACCACCACTGCCTCTCACCACTGCCTCTACCACCACTGCCTCTCACCACTGCCTCAACCACCACTGCCTCTACCACCACTGCCTCTCACCACTGCCTCAACCACCACTGCCTCTCACCACTGCCTCAACCACCACTGCCTCTACCACTGCCTCTACCACCACTGCCTCTCACCACTGCCTCAACCACCACTGCCTCAACCACCACTGCCTCTACCACCACTGCCTATAACCACTGCCTCTCACCACTGCCTCTACCACCACTGCCTCACACTTAATGAACAAACTCCAAACAATTATAATTAAGTGTGAAATGTCTGGATGAGCGTGCAGGGTATTGTTCTCTCGAGTGTAAACAACGCGGTACTGGCTCTCCAAGCGCCTGCGCGGACAGGTGATGGACACACTTGTTCGAATCGTGATATTTTGTTCGCATGACGATATAGATTTTCTTGTTCTAATGACGATTTGTTCGACTGCCGAGCCGTTCGAATAGCGGGGGTCCACTGTACATAAATGAATAACTTCCGAGATAATCAACGAAAACGAGTGTACAGTGGACCCCCGGAAATCGAACGCCTCCCAACTCGACTTATTATGTAAGTTTATTATTGTAAGTGCTTTTGTAAGTGTATTTTTGGGGGTCTGAAATGGACTAATCTAATTTACATTATTCCTTATGGGAATAAATTCATTTGGTAACAGCACTTGAACAGCATTCTGGAATGAAGAATGTTCGATTTCCGGGGGTCCACTGTATATTATAATTAGCCCTGTACTACAGTACGTTTTCTCTTAATATAAGTCCCCAAGACAGGGATAGGAGGATGGTACTTTTATCCCATATCCTCTATTATTCTTATTCTTATTATTCATTCTGGAGTATTTACCATGTTTTTATGTTATTTATATTGTTTATTATGTCATATTAGATCAATTGTGATAGGTAAATAAGCCGTAGTGTTGATATTAGCGTAATAATAAAGCATATTCACCCACATTATGAGACTCAATAGCTCATAGCAACCGACAGTGGCTTCAAAGCCACCTTATCTTTTATGGTCAATGTACGGTGTAGGTGCTTTACACAACAAGAAGCATTTCTTTTATTCGTTGGAACCATGGCTAGGGCTAAAAGTAAGCAGGTTATAACAATAAATGGAGAAAAATAAATTGAAATGAGTTATGCAGCAAGTAGTGCCACCAAACAGTAGCAGCAGGTTGGTGTGGCGACCCCGGAAATTTGAAATTATGCTAGCCGAAATTAGTGCCGGATTACAAATGGAACCGGATAACTAATTGCTGGATTAGTGATGTCCGACCTGTATTGAATCCAGATGTTTCAGTAATATTCTTAATTCATAAACAAAGTAGGTTAGACCAATGTTTAATAAGTAATTCATGTAAATTTGTTTTACAGCACAATTCTCAAGTTGAGTCAACTCCCAGGGTCATTCTGCAAGAGTAGGACAACACTCAAAAGCCTTGAAAGGTACGAGATGAGTGTTGTCAACAACACATAGTAATTCTGGCATCTTTAATGTGAGTACCATTGCAGAATATGCTTAGGTCTGGTTAGGTTAGGTTAGTAAGTAAGTTTGACTCACGAAATCGTAATGACACGATTGCAAACAAACCACATACCACATACCACTGGCCCAGTGGCTTACGCGACGGTCTAGAGTTCTGAGACTCTCTGACCGCGGGTTCGAACCCCACCCGTGGTATGTGGTAAGTAAGTTTATTCAGGTATACACAAATACATTTACATACATTATCATACATAGCAGCATATGTGTAGAGAACCTAGGATAACCCAAAAAAGTCAGACAGAGTGACTTATTTCCATTGGGTTAATGTAGACTATGATGGGTTTGGTTTGGTTGGGTAAAGTTCAGTTAATTTGGTTACATTGGGTTGGAATGGGCTGGGTTATTGTTGGGATGGATTAGAACCCAGCATAACAGAATCTTACCTAGCTTAAGTAAGTAAAGCTTATTCATTTACAATTAGAATTGCCTAGAAAAGTCTTAACAAAGTGACTTATTTCCATTGATTGTTTTTTTACCTTGACCTTATCCTCTCCTATCTAAAGTATTGGCAGGGAGTATGCTTAGTTCCCATGTATAAGAAAAAAGGGGACAAGAGAGAATGTTAGAATTATATTTTTGGGGAATAACCTGCTGTGTGTATACCAGGTAAAGTTCACAGTAAAAAATTTATGGCAAGGGTTAGGGGTAAGATAGAAAGTAGGATTGCAGAGGAGAAAGGAGGATTTATGAAGGGTTGGGAATGTGTAGACCAGTGTTTACAGTGACATATTTAGGTTAGCAGTGCTTAAAGATAAAGAGCTGGTTGTCATATTTGTGGATTTAGAAAATGAATATTATGGGGTGGATTGGGAAGCCAGGTGGCAGATGTTGTAAATGGATTAGGAGATTGGTTACTTTAGGCAGCTGAGAGATTTTCAGCAGAGAGTGAAGTGCAGGTAAGAGTACAGTGGACCCCCGAGTTTCGTAAAAACTTCACTCCTGAAGTCTGCTCAAGTGCCATTACCGAACGAATTTACTCCCTTAAGGAAAAATTTCACGTAGGTTAGTCTATTTCAGACCCCCAAAAATACACTTCCACAAGAACTTACAAAATTATACTTACATAATTGCACGATTTCCGGGGTATTCGTTAACCGAGGGTCCACTGTATGTAGGTGGGAAGGTGACTGTTTCCCAGTGAAAGTAGGTCTTAGACAAGGATGTGTGATGTCACTGTGGTGGTTTAACATATTTATAGATGGGATTGTCAGATAGATGAATGCTAAGATGATGAGAAGAGATGTAAGATTAAAAAATGTTGAATCTGAATCAAAGTGGAAGTTATCATAATTGCTCTTTAATGATGACAGTTCTTGTGAGGAATTCTGAAGACAGGTTGCAAAGGTTGTTGGTTGAATTTGGAAGAATATGTAAGAGAAGGAAATTAAAAATGAACATAGAAAAAGGCAAGGTGATGAGGGTAACAAAATGTCTAGATAATGATAGATTGTTAGACTGAATGTCAGATTGGAGAGAGGGACTGTGGAGGAAGTGGATGTATCTAAATATTTGGAAGTGGACTTGAGTCTATGGAAAATAAGGTGAACCATAGAATAGATGAGAGAAAAAAAGATGGGTGGTGAGTGTTTATTTGTGGAAGAAAAAAGTTGTATCAGCACTTTTTATATGACTGCTGCAGCAAGGAGGCTAGAGACAGTGGAGATGTTATGTTTGAGAGTAATGTGTAGTCAGAATATCATGCAAAGAATTCAGAGCATAGAGATTAAAAGATTTGGAGCCACCATGGGCTGAGGAGGGGTTGTTGAGGTGCCTTGGGCTTGTGAGAGGATTGAGAGGGTTAGGATAACAAGGAGTGTGGGGGTGAAAGGTAGGAGGAGCAGGTGTTGTCCCAGAAATGGTTGGATGGACTAGCTTGAGTATCTAGCAGGCTTGTGGGAGCATTCTAGACTGGAGTGAATGGAGACAAGTTGTTTTTAATACACATACTGTTAGATTGTGAGCAAGGTAACTTATGAAGAGATTCAGGGAAACCTGTTAGCCAGACTTGAGCACTGGAGGTGGGAAGGGCAGTGCTTGCACTGAAGGAAGGGTGGGGATGTTGCAACTGGAGGGTAATATGAATTGTGATGTCAGCACACTTCTTGCAAGACATTTATTAGCTAAATAATGGTGAATGTGTTTTCCCCCAAGGGATTACTCTGCCTTAACAGGAGACAAAATTGGTACTTAGTGATTCAAGCAGTGCTGGGATGTCATCATTGTATTTGCTTAGAGACCTGGTCATATAACTGAAGATAGCTACTTAAACAATAGCTTTTATAAGGACAATTTTAGCATTGTCTGTTGTATAGTATTTACAGATATGTTTGGTAGGCTGTTGGTTGCTCTAAATGTTAATTAACACGTAACCCTTTCACTGTCGGTGCCATATAGATATGTCTTATGAGTTGGTGACGTATTAATAACCCAAAATTCTAGCGGGAGAAAGCTGGTAGGCCTACATGTGAGAGAATGGGTCTGCGTGGTCAGTGTGCGCAGTATAAAAAAAAATCAGGGCACCCGCATTGCATTGTGGGAATGCCATTTCAGTAGTCCTTGTTTACTATGCCTCGCAGTAAGAAATATCTTACTACCCAGGGAACTCTGACTCTTCTGTTCCAAAGTGATGGTTCTAACACAGATGGAAGTGTCAGTGAAGATAAATTTCATGGTTTTGAGGAGTTTGTGACAGAAAGCAGTGCCTAGGATAATGGAAATACAGTGGACCCTCCCTTTTTGCCGATCTCTGTTATCTCCGATTTCAGTTTTCACCGACTTTTTTCATCAAAATATTGCCTCCATTTTCGTCGATGATATGGAACCTGTTTAGTGCCCAGCGTGCACACAAAGCCGCCTCCCACACACATTCTCAGGCAGTGTCGTGTTGTTTCTCGGTGAGTGAACATTAACCCTTTGACTGTCGGAGACCCCTTTCTGAAACTGTCATTCTATGTCGGGAAATATTCGAAAAAAAAAAAATTATTTTTTCTTATCAAAATGTTAAGATTATTTTTCTAATTGTTTTTGTCCTAAACACAGATTTTTGCCATCAATATTTACCGAGATATGGAGGTGTAAAGTTGGCAGAAAATGAGCCGCGTATGGCAACAGCGGCGAATGCCACTCACTCGGTAAACATTTGTTTACTTCCATTCATAGATTTCTTGTTTTTTCACTATTTTCTTTTTTTTACGTAACTTATGTGGCCTGTGAGACCAAGGTAAGGTGCAATGTACAGTGGACCCCCGAGTTTCGTAAACCCCGGAAATCGTACATTTATGTAAGTATAATATTGTAAGTGCTTGTGGAAAAGTATTTTTTGGAGTCTGAAATAGACTAACCTACGTGACATTTTTCCTTAAGGGAGTAAATTCGTTCGGTAATGGCACTTGAGCAGACTTCAGGAGTGAAGTTTTTACGAAACTCGGGGGTCCACTGTATATATATACATTCGTTGTATGCAACACAATAATAGCATAAACATTAGTATCTTTATATTGTTTACAAACCTTGTTTACACAAACCAACAATACAAAAAAATCTTTATTACTATTGTTCTATAATATATATACAAATGTACAGTCACTGGACATGTTCATAGACGTTCTGCAGCTTGTGGAACTCTTTAATAATAATAATAATAATAATTT
>WNWK01058846.1:0-10341 GCA_009830355.1 Cherax destructor | reverse complement strand
AACAAATAGGGGGAAATTTTTTTCCTATGGGAGGGTTTGGGGGAGAGAACAAAAAGGGGGAAAAACAAAGGGTTCTGGGGTTAAAGGGGGGTCATTTTTCCCCGGGGCCGTTTTTAAAAATTAAATGTTTAAGAGGGGGTAAATGGGAAACATAAAAAATTTTTTTTTGTTTACACCAAAAAGGCCCCCAATCTTCCAAATGGGGGAATTTAGAATTCCGGAGTTTTGAATAAAATGATGTTTTTCGGAAAAGGGGGGCAGAGGGTTTTTTGAAAAATGAAAAAGTTCAAATGGGGGGCAGAAAAACCGCCCCATATGGGCTAAAAATTGGATTTTTAATTGAAACGCGAAAGGATTTGGGGAGCCTTTGGAAAGTTTCGCCACAAGAAAAAAGGCCCAAAAAAGGGTTTAAAAAACCTTTCAATCAAAATTTATAAAAATAGAACCCTGGTTTTTTCCCAACCTATAATTTTGAAATTCGGAACAAAAAGAGAAATATTTTGTTTCAACCATTTTAAAGATGTGATTTTTTGAAAATTTCCCAAATTTTACCGAAATGTCAAGCTTTTTTTTTTATAGTCGGGTTGGTAAAGGTAAAAAAGAAAAGGGAAAAAAAACATAAGGTATAATGTACCCCTTTTATTGACAAGTTCGCCCCCCGGGGGCTTTATGGGTAAAAAGATCACCAAAAAAAAACAGGGAGATAAAAAGGGGGAAAGTGGGGGAGAATGTGCGGGGCCGGGTGGAGAAAGCTGCAGTGAGTCAAAAAAAGTAGTGTGATATTTAAAAAAAACATAGGGACTTAAAGGACCTGCAGTGTACCATTTTTGAGTTCTAGGGGGGATAGCGAAAAAGTTTTTTGGCAATAGGTTCAGCTATGTTGTAGAAGCCGTTGTTCTGATTGAAGTTTTTGGGAAATACAGATGAGTGATGATTCTGGGATTCTTCGGATTGCGTGTTGTCTTTTTGGCGATGAGTTTTGGTTTTCAAACATCCGAGCCCTAAAAACACGCATTTGAACAAACCCGGCAGATCTGACGACCAAGAAAAGCCCTTGTTCAACACCGAAATTTACACAAAATTTTTTCAACTAAAAACGCAAGATCAAAGGGCCCAAAAGAAACACGCAATACCGAAGGGGAACCTAGAATCAAAACTCATCTTATATCCAACAACTTCAACCAGAACAACGGCTTCTACAACATAGCTGAACCCCCATTGCCAAGAAACTTCTTCAACGCTACCCCACCTAGAACTCAAGAATGGTACACTGTAGGCCCTTTTAAAGTCACACTAGGTTTTCAACTACTTTTAAGACTCACATGCAGCTTTCTCCACCTGACCCAGCTTTCCCCCTGACTGTACCTATATATATCTCTATGTTGCTCCTTTTCCAGGTAGATCTGTCTGTGACTCGATAAAGCCACTGCGTGGGCGAAACGTTGTCAATAAAGGATCACATTATACTGCTTATGTGTTATTTTTCCATTGTGTCGGTATTTTATACCATTTATTTCCATTCTTCTTCAGGAACTCACTGCTGCAGATTCTGAGTGCGCGCAGGAAAAGCCTATAATTACACCACGTTTAATTTTGGTGTCGGGTGAGTAGAAGTGGAGAAGATCGTGTTGTTTGGTAGGTTTTCGATAGACTTTAAAACGAAGTTCATGGTTAGCTTTGCAGAGAAGAACATCAAGGAAAAGAAGAGTGTTGTCGACTTCTTCTCAGTGTAAACTGGATTGATGGCTCAACCTGGTTGAGTTCGTGTTGGAGAGCTTGAACGTTGAAGCGTCTGGAGTTTTGATGAGAATGTCGTCAACATAACGAAGCCAGGTGACAGAAGAGGGAATAATAGTGGAAAATCGCTCGGCTTCCAAATGTTCCATATATAGGTTCGCAAGGACGGCACTAATGGCGATCCCATGGGTAGTCCAAAAGTTTGCTGAAAGAGTTGGTTTTCGAAAGAGAAACATGTAAAGCCCACACATAGTTCAACAAGGTCGATGAAATCGCTGGCTGGAAAGAGGAAGATCAAGCGAGTCGTCAATTTTCCTGCCAAGAGATCGATAGCTTGTGTAGTAGGTACTTTGGTGAATTAAACGTGGTGTAATTATAGGCTTTTTCCTGCGCGCACTCAGAATCTGCAGCAGTGAGTTCCTTGAAGAAGAATGCTCCTCATCGAACAAGTTTTTTCCAAACTTCACTATCCTCGTCACTTCATTAGAGACTGCAGACGACGGGCATTAAACATCTTCAACACACCCAGAGAAGACACTGCTGAGAAGAGATACATAGTCCTTCCCACCAACTCCATTTCCAAACAAGTTTCCAACATTTTTCTAAGACCTCATTCCAGTATCCACCTCCACATCCACCACTAAGGACATTACCAGTAACAGACAGGAAAAGCTTCAATCCACGGCAGGGGTATACAAATCCCTTGTAATGGCTGCAGCAAATTATACGTTGGCGAAACATCCAGAGACCTACAAACACGCATTTCAGAACACCAGTACGCAGGCAGATCTGACGACTCAAGAAATGCCTGTGTTCAACACCGAAATTTACACAACCCTTTAATCAACTACAGAAACGCAAGACTCATCGCCAAAGAAGACAACACGCAATACCGAAGAATCCTAGAATCATCACTCATCTGTATATCCAACAACTTCAACCAGAACAACGGCTTCTACAACATAGCTGAACCTATTGCCAAGAAACTTCTTCAACGCTATCCCACCTAGAACTCAAGAATGGTACACTCAGGTCCTTTAAGTCACACTATGTTTTTAACTATCACACTACTTTAAGACTCACATGCAGCTTTCTCCACCTGACCCAGCATTCTCCACCTGACTGTACCCTATATATATCTCCATGTTGCTCATTTTCCAGGTAGATCTGTCTGTGACTCGATAAAGCCCACTGCGTGGGCGAAACGTTGTCAATAAAGGATCACATTATACTGCTTATGTGTTTATTTTTCCATATGTGCGGGTTGTGTGTGTATTGTTCCAGTCACGGTATTGTGCCTTTTTGTTATCTATATATCTTTGGTTAGGCCTCATTTAGATTATGCTGCACAGTTCTGGTCACCGTATTACAGAATGGATATAAATGCACTGGAAAACGTACAGAGGAGGATGACAGTTGATCCCATGTATCAGAAATCTTCCCTATGAGGATAGACTGAGGGCCCTGAATCTGCACTCCAGAAAGGCGTAGAATTAGGGGGATATGATTGAGGTGTATAAATAGAAAACAGGAATAAATAAAGGGGATGTAAATAGCGTGCTGAAAATATCCAGCCAAGACAGGACTCGCAGCAATGGTTTCAAGTTGGAAAAGTTCAGATTCAGGAAGGATATAGGAAAGCACTGGTTTGGTAATAGAGTTGTGGATGAGTGGAACAAACTCCGAGTACCGTCATAGATGCTAAGACGTTGTGTAGTTTTAAAGATAGGTTAGATAAATACATGGGTGGATGTGAGTTTGGACTTGACTTGCTTGTACTACCAGGTCAGTAGCTGTACTAATTCCTTAAGGGAAGTGACCTGTCCAGGTGGTCGCTGACAATTATATGAGTGGGTGTGAGTTGGTCCTGACTAGCTTGTGCTACTAGGTCAGATGCAGTGCTCCTTCCTTAAGTGAATGTAACCTGACCTGGCTGGGTCGGGGCATTGGCTTGCCGTTGGAGATTTGGACCTGCCTCGCATGGGCCAGTAGGCCTGCTGCAGTGTTCCTTCTTTCTTATGTTCTTAAGACACAGGGGAAAAATTGCTGTCATGGATCGAGTCATGGCTCACCAACAGGAAGCAGAGAGTGTGCATAAATGGAGTAAAATCTGAATTGGGCTCTGTAACAAGTGGCGTTCCACAGGGGATCAGTTCTAGGCTCATTGTTTGACCTTGACGAGGGAATAACTAGTGATATGAGCAAATTCATATCGCTGATAGTGTTATGGAGTGAATTGGTAGGATAACTGATTCAGAGGAAGATGTTACTGAACTTCAGGAGGCTTAGACAATCTTAAGTCGTGGTCAGAAAAGTGGCAGATGCAGTTCATTGTAGATAAATTCAAAATTCTGAAGCTCAGGAATGTCGATAATCCTAGCGCTTATAAACTAAGTAATGTACAATTTAGCCATGCAGAATGCGAAAAGGACTTGGGGGTTATGGTAAGCAGCAACCTGAAACAAAGACAGCAGTGTCTAAGTGTACGTAATAAGGCAAACAGATTACTGGGATTTATATCAAGGAGTATTAGCAACAGAAGTCCATCGGTTTCACTACAGCTCTACATCATTAGTAAGGCCTCACTTAGATTGTGCAGATCAGTTCTGGTCTCCATATTACATACTGAATGGATATAAATTTGTTAGAAAACATTCAGTAAAGAATGACAAAATTAATACATAAGAAATCTTCCATATGAAGAAAGACTGAAGTCCCTTAAATTAGATTGCCTTGTAAGACGAAGAATAAAGGAAGACATGATTGAAGTGTATAAGTGGAAGATGAGAATTAACAAAGGAGATATAAATAAAGTCTTGAGGATATTCCTTCAAGAGAGAAACCGGAATAATGGATTCAAATTAGATGAGTTTAGATTTAGAAAGGATATACGAAAGTATTGGTTTGGAAATTGATAGTCGATGAGTGGAACTGTTGCCTAGTAGAGTTACTGAAGCTAAAACCTTGAGCTTCAAATTTAGGTTGGATAGTTGGATAAATACATGAGTGAGAGAGGCTGGATTTAATCTGGACTTACATGAATTAAAATGGTTCGGGTAAATATTTTTGTCAATGAGTTGGATTTGACATGGACTTCCCTAAGTATGGGCCAGTAGGCCTGTTGCAATGTTCTTTTTTTCTTATGTACTTATCATTGTTTATTTTGCTGGTGTAGTCTACTGGTATCATTGTGCAGTTTGCTGGTGTAGTCAACAGGAATCATTGCATAGTCTGTTGGTATAGTCTACTGGTATTATTATGTAGTCTACTTGTATTGTTGTGTAGTCTTCTGGTTTAAACTGCTAGCACACTGTGTAGTCTGCTGGTGTACTCTACTAGTATCATTGTGTAGTCTGCTGTGTACTCTACTAGTAGCATTGTGTAGTCTGCTGGTGTACTCTACTAGTAGCATTGTGTAGTCTGCTGGTGTACTCTACTAGTATCATTGTGTAGTTTGCTGGTGCAGTCTACTTGCATGATTGTGTAGTCTACTTGCATCATTGTGTACTCTGCTGGTGTACTCTACTGGCGTCATTGTATAGTCTGCTGGTATCACTGTGTAGTCTGCTTGTGTAGTTTTCGGGAATCACTGAATAGTCTGCTGGCGTGGTCTCCTGGCAACATTGCTGTAGTCTACTGGTGTAGTTTGCTTGTATCATTGTGTTGTCTGTTGAAGTCTATTAGCATCATTGTGTAGTTTATTGGTGTAGTCCACTGCTATCATTGTGTAGTATGCTGGTGTAGTCTACTGTAACCATTGTGTAGTATGCTGGTGTAGTCTACTGTAACCATTGTGTAGTATGCTGGTGTAGTCTACTGTAACCATTGTGTAGTATGCTGGTGTAGTCTACTGTAACCATTGTGTAGTATGCTGGTGTAGTCTACTTGCATCATTGTGTGGTGTAATAGCATCATCGTGTAGTCTACTGGCATTATTGTGTTGTCTACTTGCATCATTGTGTAGTCTACTGGCATTATTGTGTAGTCTACTGGTATCGTTGTGTAGTCTACTGTGTAGTCTGTTGACATCAATTTGTGTCATTGTGGAAACTGTTAGATACAGTAATCTGGTGAAGTGTTTAAAACCTATTGCTCAATAAATGCAAACTGGGATCACTTTATTAACCTTGTTAGATACCACGAAGACACATACAAATGTATAGGCAGTAATGTTTTGCTTACCTTAAGGAACTTCTGAATATCTTTACGATGTCTTGGGACATTGCACTTCCGTGCATCATGCAACACCTCAACAACTGTGGCTGCAGCATCTTCAGCATTCTGCACCAGTTCCTGTAAACAATATTTTAATAATTAATTTTATTGTAAATTATATTTAAATGCTATACTGAAGGCCACTAATGCTGTCACACTTCGCTTTACTGCAGAATTTATTCTCCATCATAATTACTTCCTTCAGGGATTAAAGGTATTTTTTTGCATCTCATATCACTTTGCCTTGAATCTGTTTGTTTAAATAGATTTAAATAAAAAAATATTGATATTTTTTTCAGTTTTGGACAAATTTAAAAAATTCAAGATTTATTATCATGAAAAGGGGAACAATGTATTCTCATTTTAACACAAATAATCCAAATCTGGGAGAGAGAAACTTAGACGACGTTTCGTTCCAAGTTGAAACATTTGCAAAGTCACACTAACACAAAAGAGTGAGGGAGCCAGTGTATATATATGTGAGAGGAAGATGGACAGGATCAAGAGAGGAAGAAAAAGAAGTGGTAGTGGTAAGGCTGATAGTGGAAGTAGTAGTAGTAGTAGAAGTAATAGTGGTAGTGGAAAGTAGGGAGAGTAGTTTAGTGGCACAAGAGAGAAAGGGAAGTGAAGGGAGGCAATGTGTGGTTTACCTAAGACCCATAAACATAATATTCCTCTCAGACAGTCACATCAGGTATAGGAAGTGCACAACACAAACTAGCTGGAGTTCTTGCCAAACATTTGTCCTGCCTTCTGGGAACCATTAGCTCATCTAAAACATTCAGACGACCTTAACCGCATCAGAGACCTTTCCATCCAAAACAAGAAACTAGGTAGTTTGGACGTAATTTCTCTTTTCACTAATGTACCCACCACACAAACCATTGATGTGCTACGACGTAAGTCAATAAGGACCTTAATCTTCCTCTGCTTCCCAGAGAATTCGTTGACCTGATTGAACTCTGCAGTAAATTCAACGGCTTTTCTTTCAACAACAGACACTAAAAACAAACATTTGGTATGGGAATTAGGTTCCCCATCAGCGCCATCTTAGCCAACTTGTATATGGAACATCTGGAAGCTGAAAGCTCACCAACATCATCCCCACCAGCGTCACTTGGTTACGTTAGGTGGACGACGTCCTCATAATAACTCCTAATGATGAGTGATCATTTATGCCACAGTTGCTGATGAGTGATCATTTATGCCACAGTTGCTGATGAGTGATCATTTATGCCACAGTTGCTGATGAGTGATCATTTATGCCATAGTTGCTGATGAGTGATCATTTATGCCACAGTTGCTGATGAGTGATCATTTATGCCACAGTTGCTGATGAGTGATCATTTATGCCACTGTTGCTGATGAGTGATCATTTATGCCACAGTTGCTGATGAGTGATCATTTATGCCACAGTTGCTGATGAGTGATCATTTATGCCACAGTTGCTGATGAGTGATCATTTATGCCACAGTTGCTGATGAGTGATCATTTATGCCACTGTTGCTGATGAGTGATCATTTATGCCACAGTTGCTGATGAGTGATCATTTATGCCACTGTTGATGATGAGTGATCATTTATGCCACTGTTGATGATGAGTGATCATTTATGCCACTGTTGATGATGACTGATAATTTTTCTACCAATTTCAACACTCAATAATATTTAAGTTTTTATCAGATTTTAATCTTATTTAATTCAGAAAAGTTCTCTCACTCTGTAAGAAAATGTTTCCCTACCCCTAAAATTCCCCCTCCCTACACACACACACCACACACACACACACACACACACACACACACACACACACACACGCACACACACACACACACACACACACACACACACGCACACACACACGCACACATACTTTTTGTTTGCAAGTATACCAGAGTTAGGGACGACCCTGGATCATATCCTTATTGCATAGACCCCAGAAAGTGCAGTTCTTGTAGGAGATATTTTACACTCATGCACAAGGTACAGTAATCTTGCACTTACCTTTATTATTTGACCATTATCAGGATACTGGGCAAGAATATTCTTCAAAATGCCCACCACAGTTGGAATCTCTATGGTGCCATAGTTGAATGGATCATCCAGCTCTTCTGGGAGTGTTTGTACACATAAATTACTAAGATGAAACTATTGATATAATACTTATTAACACTTAATAGTGAAAATAAATAATGTGTATATCGACAAATCTGTAACTGGATAGAATATGCTTAAGTTGGATTATTTGAAACAGACAGTAAATTAGTAGAAGATAATTACAAATGATGATAGGTTACTTTACAGTTTACCTCTCATGTGCATGTGTGTGGAATGATTAATATAAATGTAATCAACATTTCAAGTATCATTACCTATTTATATTGTCAGGTCTTGGACATGGAGGATGGCAGGGGAGAAGATTACAAAAAAAAGGCCATTATCCATCATAGGGTCAAATGATACTAATTTGAAAATAATACTCATATTGCGACCCCAGAATGGGGCCCAATGTTTGTACATATATATCTCTTGTAATTATGATGTATATTTCCCTTTCTTATAATTTTATATTGCTGATATTTTCGATATTAGCTAAATCGTTAATATCTTGCTTGATATTATTATTTGACTTAGCTATATTATTAGGTAGGATGTAACAATTTACACTTTGTGTTCATTGTTCGAGAGTTAAGTGACTGCCCGCCTTGGCTAACTACCTTGGTAACTAGCACTTCGCTTGTTCTACTGCCGGCTTCTCTGGAGTGCTGGGCAGTAGCTGGGCGAGTCACGTGACCAGTGGAGTGATCACCTGCTGACCCTGGTTGAAGCAACACCTCGCTCTTGTCTCTGCTTCTTTCCTCGTCATTTAGACTCTGTTGGGTAGAGTATGTGTTCGGTGGTGAGACGACACATACTTCTCTGGACTCTGTGTAACTCTGTTCACAGAACATAGCCCAGACTTAGTGATTTTCCCCGTTTTACTGAGGTTGTGTTACATTGACACTTTGAGAAACTGAGCTGTAGCTTCTGACGTAATTTGTTGTGGCATCTGTGCACCGTCGCTGTCGGGGATTTGGTTATGCTGAACTTAGATTCAGTATTAAGGGAGTTTTGTGACTATTATGGAGGATCTGATTATGGTCCCCAGTTAGGGTCGTTATTTTATCTCCTTCTTCCTGACGCTGTGTTGCTGCTGCTTCCTATATTGCTGTTCGGTGAATCGGTCGTTTTACTGTTCAAGCAAGCTGTTCTGATTGCCAGTTTGGTAGAGAAATTAGTTTATGTGAGGACGTTTAGTCAGTCACTGTTTAAGTCGAGTAGAGTCTTGAGACATAACCTGGAGCACACACACATATACACACACACACTTGTATATATTAGTATTGTTTATAATTGCTGACAATGTACCAGATGGTATTAAGAGCCATAGAGAAATATGTGCCTTCAGCATAATAATATTGTATATGAGAGAAGTGTAGGAGCTAACCTCCTAATTAACATCCTAATTAATATTCTAATTTGTATTAAATTGATTATATTTTGATACCCTAGACATTTTAACTTAGTTAATAAACATATTAATTTTATTTCGATTAGTTAGTACTCTCTCAGTTGAAATCCTAAGATACTATTAAATATAACGGATAACTGGACCAGGATACTGACTACTTGTTAAAGAACCCAGTAACAGGCTGAATGCTAGAAGTGCCGCAGACCTTTCTAGTATTCACTGGAGATGTCTATTCTAATAGATATGCGTCTTTGTAACAACTCACAAAATAGAATCCTTGGGTAAAGGATCAGCAATAATTGTCTGAGCTGATGAGCCAAGGAAGTGAAAAGAGACAAAGGACGTGCAAATGAGAGAAGGCCAGGCCATAAAGAATAGAATATCAGAGACAGGGAAGGTAACTAAAGGTCTGGTGATTGTTTAAATACACCACAGTAAGTGTCAAATTCCTGAGTTGCATAAAGTTTTCCGTTATGGAAGACAAAATATGTTTCATAGCTCCTGGCCCACCTCTGCGCTGGTCGCTATTCGCCGCCTGGCAATCGCACTGAGTGGTTCTCTTGTTGCTGACACCTGGTGGCCAACGAGAGTTACTGATTTTCAGCAAGATGGCTACTGGAGGAAGGAGGAGGATCAACACCGTGTGTGTTGAAGTGTTGCGAGGCTGTGTACCCGGATAACTCGAATGTTTTGTTGCCTGCGATTATCCGTGATGCTTATGGCATTGGAATTGAGGAATAGAGGCATAGCGCTGAATGGGGCGCAAGAATTTTCATCAAGTTTGCCGACAGCGGCAATAGAGGATTGTGGAAGCTTCCGGACAAACCGATGGTGATCAACCTGGCCTGGAGGTACGCTTGAGAGATGTATCAAGATATT
>WNWK01058845.1:0-10341 GCA_009830355.1 Cherax destructor | reverse complement strand
AACTCAGTGTTTATACACGTATGGAAACCACTTCAATTTCCCCCAACATGGGAAGGTCATGCCATACTAACTTACAAGCAATTCTAAAAAATGACGTGCCAACAATACATTATTCGGTCATAGAGATCATCTAAAAATTAAAATTTTTCTGAATAATTATTTCATTAAAGATTGATTAATTTTTATCTCTGTAAAATCTGTTCTTGCTATGTTTATCATTCGCGAGATCTTCTCTCTTAAAGTTGTTCTACTTTCGTATTCTTTTTTTTCCTCAAAAAAGCTGTTCTTTCGTAAAGGTGCTGCGTCATTGAAAAGGGGCTACTTCGTAAAATTATTCTCTCCTTCGAAAGAGCCCCTCCAGTATTAATTTTTTTCCTTAGTTTGTTCCCTTTCCTTTACAAACAATGGTAAAATTTTATGTAAGTTCCATGTAAAGTTTCAGGGTTTTTGAGTGATTTAAAGAGTCTCCCTCGGGCCTCGCAAAGGAAGGAAAAACCTAAGAAGCCGATACGAGCAGGGCCATAATACAAGATATGGTTCACCAACTCCCGGAGGATTTTACGGGAGACTTCTCTGTTTAAAATCAGGAGCTATTTTTTTGGAGTTCCTGGCGTGGAGACTTGGGAGAGGGCCTCCTTGCCGGGGAGGAAACTGCCAAGACATGTGATTTGTTATTTGGGATAGGGGGGAAAATGGCACTGGTTTGTCGGGCTCAACCTCCAAAATTCACATAGACAGCTTTCCCCGGAGCAAGGCCCCTCCTACCCTTCCTGGGGGTCAGCTCCAGCGAGGGAACCCGGGACACCTGTCTAAACCCTTGCCTTCCCTCTCTCTCACTCGTCACCCTTTTTCCCCTCAAATGGTGCTGAAGGAATGGGGAAAGGGGATGGAAGGAAGTGGGGATGAATAAAGGGAAAAGGGGGAGGTGGGGGGTTTAAAAAATGAAAAAGGGGAGGGATAGAAAGAGAAAAATTTTTTTTTTAAAAATTTATATATATTATATATATATTTATATATATATATATATATATATATATATATATATATATATATATATATATAAACAGCTGAATACATACATGTAATATATATTTTCAATTTATCCACGATATATCAAATTGCAAATTAAATCAAACTGGTAAACTAACTGATTCATTTTCTCATTAATCAGCGAGACTGCTTTCAAAAATTACATGGACTTTTTAACCAAATTTTCTACCCTTTTTGAACTATATAACCAAATTATAACAGATTAACATTCATGAATAGATAAGTATAAAATGTTGGTATCCTTTTTGGGGATCCTGATGCGATGAATTTGGGGCTTTTGTCCCCTTCCTCGATCAAACCTGAATACCCATCTCTAAGATGCTGGACAGCTACTGAAGATTAGAAACCCTTGCTAAAGAGGCTGTTATTGGGGGAAATTTCACCCAGTGTAAAAAAAACGATGTCCCACTAGATACAGGTTCTGCAACATGTGGCTTTTCTGCTTATGTCGGCAGTAATAATAAGAACTGTAAAATAATAATAATTATAATAATATTATTAATAAGTTTATTAAGAATAGCAACAACAAAAAAGTGTCACTACTACTACTACTACTACTACTACTACTACTACTACTACAAATAAAAATAAAAATAATAATAAAAAATAATAATAATAATAATGAAAATAATACTAAAAGGGTGTGGGGATATTAAATTATTTTATGAAGTTATTTTGGGAAGACCTTGTGTGACTGGTGTTTGTTTGACTTTGTTTTATAACGAGGTGGTGTTGAAGAAAACACAGGTGTGCTACAACACCTGTCGCAGGTAATTACAGGTTCATAGGGGGGCGGGGAAAGGGATGACCCCTGTTTGCATGTGCGAGATGCACTATAAACACACAAACACACATAGAGACTCGACCCCTGCAACCATAAATGGGAATACAAATAGGTATATAGACTTAACTAACACACACAATGGAAAGGGAATTTTTAAGGAAAACTAATCAAAAAGTTGTAAGAATTTAATTTTTAGAGTCTATACATTGCTCGGAATAGGTATGACGATTCCATGGGACCAGGAATATTGTATGATCGTTCTTAAGTGGAAGATGGGTTGATCCAAGGCCGGAATTCTATCCATAAAAGACGGCACATAATTTAGAAAAGTGGTTTCGAAACATTAGGTCTTGTTCTCTCTCTCTCCTCTCTCTCTCTCTTCTCTCTCCCCTTCTCTTCTTCTCTCTTCTCTCTTCTCTCTCTCTCTCTCTCTCTCTACCCTTTTTCTTCCCCCTTTGTTTGGTTTCCTTTTTTTCCCCCTAAATTTCCCGCCTCTTCTCTAACATCCCCTTATTCCCAAAGCATATCAGTCCCCTTTTTGCCCCTGTGAGGGTTCTGGGGTCCTGGAATTGGTCACCTGTTGCTCAGGTCTGCCCTATGCCCGGGGATGCCCTTTCCCAGGGGGGCCTGGGAGCCATGACCACCCTAAAGGATAAGCAGAGATAGAGAGAGAGAGAGAGAGAGAGAGAGAGAGAAAAAGAGAGAAAAGAGAGAGAGAGAGAGAGAGAGAGAGAGAGGAGAGGAAAGGGAAGAGGGGAGGAATGGGAAGATTTTAGTTCTACACCGGGGAGGATCACACGCACTATAACATTATCAGCACCATGGCCCCCAAATGGTCAGTGGAGAGTAAAATTTGGGAAAGTTGTTTGGTCCACGGCTTTTCTTGTGCTTCTAATACATAACCTTGGTTTACACACGTATAAATGAAATTATTATATATGCTATATATTTTATAACAATCACATTTATGTATCATTTTAACCTTGTGTACCATTATAATTTATATATATGATATATATATATATAATAAAAAATATATATATATATATATATATATATATATATATATATATATATATATATATATATATATATATATATATAAATATATATAAAAAGAGAGAGAAAAGAAGAGAGAGAGAGAGAGGGGGGGGGAGAGAGAGAGAGACAGAAGACAGAGAAAGAGAAGAGAGGCCACCTCTAAAACTTTACTAACCCTCATCCTCAGAGAAGACAAAAACTACCTCAGAGAAAACTCGGGTTCCCGGAGCTGTTTGAATATTTTCCTCCAATCCCTTTTTTTTTTATGAGAATACATTGACAGAAAACACAAAAATGAACATGAATACATTGGTACAATATATCAAAGATTATGAATTTCCAGCTCCTCCGAAGCAGGAACGGGCCCCGTATGAAGATGCGTTTCCCCCTGGGTGGCCACGCGAGGCGCTGGAACATGAAAGTGGTGCCTTGGGTCCCCGGGGGTCTCGATGAGTCTGGAACCCAGTTCTTTAAGGAAAGTGTTGCATTTTTCCCCCCAATCCCAAGATCTCTGGGTCCTACTGGGACAAATTGATATGTTTGGGTTTGTCCCTGTACTTGCCCAAATTTTTATTTCCCCGGGTCGGCAGCTCCTCCCGTCCCCCGACACTGGATGGATGTAGGGGCAGCCAGTGTCGAAAACAGGTATAGTCCCATGCTAAGAGTTCATTCTTCCAAGGATAGATGGTGATCCCATCGGGGCGGTTTGCTGGGTTATGGGAATTTTTGGCTGCGTGATCGGGGGCCCCCTCGGCTGGGAATCCACCCAGCAAGGGTTTTCTTTATGATGTCATTGACTTCATTGTGCTTTATGCCACCCTTTTGGTTTTGGAACAGTTTAGACCATGTAGACCATATTGATCGGTTTTGCATCGCCGCAAAAAACATTTATATTCTGGGGGGTTTGGGGGAGCAAGGCGCAGAATGCAATACAGAGGGGCTTAGGGTGAGGCGTGTCCCCATTGCCCAAATGGGAACTGTTTTGGAGGAAGTCCCAGAGTGATTTCACTCACAGCCAGGGGACGGGCAGTCTCCTTTTGATGTTACAGCCCTAAGCATGTTTGGGAAGCAAACAGGATGGAGCCATCCCCTTTACTGTTTGTAGGGCCCGTTCTGCACTAGGTTTTTGATGGCAATGGCTAGCTAGGGGCCTTTTTCCTACTAATCACTGAGGTTTTCCCGGAAGAATTTGTTTTATTAACTCATTTGATCATGGAAGAGGATAGAAAAACTAGTAGGGCAACTGGGAGGATTTGCGCTCCCAGCCCCCAAGCCTGACTGGAAGTGAGGTTTTTAACCACTGTCCATCTTCGAGGGAAAAAATTACACACTCTCAGGGTGGTCTTGAGGGAGCATTTCCCCTTGAGTTTCGACTGTTTAAGGCTGGGAGCATCTCAGGAAGTAGGTAAGTTTTGGGATTTACAGGCACCCGGTGAGTAGGAGAAGGCATCGTGTATCAATGTCTTTCATCCTGCCTTCCATCGTCCTGAGGTCTGGGAATTTTTTTCTAGGACCAGGTTGATGGCATTGGGCCCAAGGGGGCACCAAGGAGAGTGCTGTTGGCAGAATCGGCTCGTGCCTCTAGTTAAACAACACTAATATTCGGGATCATCTGTCGATGGTAGAAACTATTTCACATTTGGTGGGGTTAAAGATAGGCCCAGGCTTCTCCCGTGTCTTTCCTTTAATTTTCCTGATATCCTCTGGGGGAGATTCTGTAGTACCAGCTGGGGTACCATCATCCAAGAACCAGATATTGAGCTGGCTGGAGAGCTCTTCTGTGACTTCCTTGATGACCAGACAGAATAGAAAGGGGGCGAGAGGGTCCCCTGTTGCACACCCTCACACGAGTCAATTTCATGGTCCCCAAACAATAGTTTAGAAGCCACATATAACACGATTCTATGAAGGGATAGAGGGAAGGTAAGTGTCTAGAAACTACTTGGGGGCAGCACCCCTTCTGACTGAGTTGAAAGAATTGGCAAAGCCCAATTTGATCAAGGTTTTTTCATTGGACATGTTGTTGATGTATACTGTGCTGCATGGGCAGCTGTTTCACAGCCTTGTTGAACACCAAAACCGAGCTGAGTTGGTTTCAACATTGAGGCAGCCTCTTGACTCACCATTCGTACTGCAGCCTTGGGACTAGGCGCCGAAGAGTGTTGCCCACTGCAATAGGTGTGTGCCCACTGCAATTTTGGTGTGTGTGTGTGTGTGTGTGTGTGTGTGTACAAAAGATGAGGCAGTAAGAGAAGTAGAATATTTAAAAGCCTCGAGGAGAAATCTCAAAATTTATACTAAAAAAAACAATGCTTACTTGTACCTCACAGTTGCACTAGAGGTAAGCCGTACTTGTAAGACATACGGTATATTCTGAGGACTAGGTATGTACACTGAGAAATGGTACCTCTTAAGGACACACTCATTATTCAAGATGATTTTTTTTTGCGATGCGAATGTACTTGTGATTCGCGGCTTCAATGATCCTCATTCAGTTGATATGCTTTAGTAATTAAGAAGCTATGATTTTGCATTTTATGTGGCATTTATTTGAGTGCAAGTCCACGGCAATACCAACTCAGTGTTGGACAGACACTTGATCCCGAGAAAACCCTTTTAATATATACTACGTTTCGCTCTGTGTAGTTTTGAAAGCTCTAATCAGGGCTAAATTTTGGGAGTGTAATAGAGGCATTCTATACCAGCTGTCTTTGTACTACACCAACTCAACCATAGGGTGTTAAAAAGAAATCTGTGTTAATAGTTCACTGGAAAACAAACAGAATGCAGATGTAGTATACATAGATTTTGCAAAGCCTTCGACAAGTGCGATCATATGTAATAGCGCACAAAATGCGTGCTAAAGGGATAACTGGCAGAGTGGGCAGATGGATCTTCAACTTTCTAACCAATCGAATACAAAGAGTAGTGGAAAACAGAGTTAAATCTGAAGCTGCCATAGTGAAGAGCTCTGTTCCACATGGCACAGTACTCCCTATCCTGCTCCTCATTCTCGTATCAGACATAGACAGATATATAAAAACCCTAGCACTGTATCATTCTTTGTAGACGATACTAGGATCTGCATGAGTGTCATCCATTGAGGACACGGCAAATCTCCAAGAAGATATAAACCAAGTTTTCCAATGGGCAACGGAGAGCAATATGATGTTCAATGAAGACAAATTCCAACTACTCCGTTATGGAAAACTGGAGGAAATAATAGCTAGGACTGAGTATATTACAAACCCAATCACACAATAGAGCGGAAAAGAATATGAAGGACCTGGGAGTGGTGATGTCCGAAGATTCACCTTCAAGGACCACAACAATGCCACTATCACATCTGGGGGAAACGATAGGTGGATAATGAGAACATTCAAGACAAGAGATGCCAAGCCATTGATGATCCTTTTTTAAAACACTTGTTTTCTCTAGGGTAATACTGTGACATTAACATCCCCATTCAAAAAGGGGAAATTGCAGATCTAGAGAATGACAGAGAACCTTTTCTGCATGTATAAGTTCCATCAAACACCTTAACTACTGAGAACACCTGGAAACACTTAACTTGTACTCACTGGAGCTCAGGTAGAGAGAAAATCAAACCCCAATTGGAAGATTCTGGGGACTGGTTCCTAACGCACACAGAAATCACTTCATACGAAAGTAAAAAAATTGACAGGTGATGTAACATACCCCCTGAAAATAGGGGCCACTGGTACACTGGGGAGAAAACACAATAAATGTCCGTGGCCAAGACTGTTCAAAGCCTCCCACCAGCCATAAGGGGCATTACTAAAGACCTCTGGTTGTCTTCAAGAGGGACCTGGACAGATACCTAAAGTCGGTGCTGGATCAGCCGGGCTGTGGTTCGTACGTTGGACTACGTGCGGCCAGCAGGGAACAGCCTCGTTGGTCAGGCCGTGATCCACCGGAGGCCTGGTCGTGGGCCGGGCCGCGGGGGGATTTATCCCCGGAATGCCCTCCAGGTTGGTCCGCCCACTTTTTATATATATATATATATATATATATATATATATATATATATATAATATATATATATATATATATATATATATAAAATAATATATATATATATATATAAAATATATATATATATATATATATATATATATATATATATATATATATATATATATATATAATAATAATAATAATATATAATATATATATATATATATATATATATATATATATATATATATATATATATATATATATATATACTACTTGGTCGGGACCGTGCCGGTGGGGGGGATGACCTCGGGAAGCGACCCAGGTGTAGGTAACTCAGGTTCGAAACATCTACAACTGCCTTCCTAGGAAGGAGCGATGTTACATGTATTTTTTTGGGATTTAAGTGAAGCGCTAAACGGTGTGGAACATTCAGCACGATAAATAGTGGAGGCTCGATTCTCCGTCCGTTAATGGCTACACTGGTCTTGAAAGGGAAGTATGGTATGGTATTTTAAGTCCAATCTGGGGTGATAGAACAGATGTGAGATATACCTATGAAGTCTGATACATGGTGTGTTATGTATTAGGGTTAAGGTATATGGTGTGGTAGGTGGTAGGTGCAATGGGTAAGGAGGGAAGGAACGGAAGGATGGGGGCGGGGACAGGTTTGGTGGGGGGCGTGACCCTGGTCTACAACAGGGGCCTGCATAAGGGTCATGGGAGCATGGTGGTAGTGGGGGGTGGGGATGGTGGTGGGGGCCAGGGCAGGGCGTTTGGTGAGCCCCACAGCCTGATACCACCACCACCATTCATTCTGTGAATACGCGTACCGTCATAATACAACATGGTACAGTGTCACTCATTCTGTGAATAAAAATATTGCCATAGCAACAGTATTTAACAGTGACACTCATCCTGTGAGTAAAAATCCCGTCAACGAAGCAATACTTGCAGCCTAGCTAATTGATCCATCACTTGAGTTATGCATGGTCAACTTTTTCTACTTTCACGCATAAGTATCATTATCCAATAGCGGCAAACACTACTACCAACCTGATACGTAGCCTACCCTAAACTGTTCATAAACACGCCTTGAATTAATTAATATGCAATTTGCTATTTTTTCGACATAGTGCCGGAGGGATTGTTTAGTCTCCTATCCACACACCCTAGGTGAGTTCTATCTGGCATTGCGATTGTGTAGACGGGGGGATCAAGCTTCTACCATTTCCTACCTTGTGCGATCCAATCGAATTTTTTTTTTTAATTCAATAAAATTCTTCCACCATCCTCACACACTAAACAATTGCTGAACTATTTCATATCAAAGTAATCAAAGTTTTTGTTATGTACTCTGGGCAAGATTTACATAGGTCGTAAACAAATCCTGCCCCACAACCGTATGTACTCTTCCATTCTCCGCGTTTATTGTAAATATTTATTTCGACTAAGATTACTCATTTTACAAGGCAGTATCAACCAATACTTTTAGTGAAAAAAGATACTCATATCAAATTTAATTAAAATAACGTTTCGCCCAAGAAGAGCTTTATAATGCTTAATCAAGACTTTGATAAAGCTTTGCTCTGCTTTAAGAGTCTTTGCATTTACCCCCAAAAGCAAACAATATTTGACTCACGAAATCGTAATGACACGATTGAACAAATTACACGGTCTAACCGCGGTCAGAGAAAACCTAGACCGTCGCGTAAGCCTGGCCTACGCGACGGCCCAGAGTTTTGAGACTCTCTGACCGCGGGTCGAACCCCACCCGTGGTATGGTTAACTACAATATTTGTTAGTGAACGAACTCTTTTCTTGACATATTTTTGTCAGCTTCATCCACTTGTTATGTCTTGTTCTCTGCGGGACTGAAGAAGATGAGGATAATACAAAATAAGAAGGGAATATAAGAGTTGAAACATTGCGAAGCGTATAAGTGGAAGGAATAAAATGGGAAAGAGAAACCAGTTTCAGAAGGAAAAGTGGAAAACTGAGGAGAAAAGTGACTGAAACTAGATCTTGGGGCTACAAGAGGAAGAGAGGGAGAGAGAGAGAGAGAGAGAGAGAGAGAGAGAGAGAGAGAGAGAGAGAGAGAGAGAGAGAGAGAGACAGACTGACAGACAGACAGACAGAGACAGAGACAGAGAAAAAAATAGAATGAAGACACTCGGAAGGAAGAATGCTTGGCAGGTGGAGAGAAATGGGATAAATACAGATAAAATTGAAAAAGTATAATGAAAAATTATTGACAACGTTTCGCTCACACGGGAGCTTTTCTGTGGCTTGAAAAAGCCCACTCTGTGAGCGAAATGTTGTCAGAAAGGAGAGCATGTCTCTTTTTCCTTCTGGTAGAGGGAGCTGGACAGATACCTAAATTCAGTGCCGGATCAGCCGGGCTGTGGTTCGTACGTTGCACTACGTGCGGCCAGCAGGAACAGCCTAGTTGATCAGGTCCCGATTCAACGGGAAGCCTGGCGGACCGCCGCGGGGCGTTGATCCCTGAATACCCTCCAGCTAGACCCCAGGTAGAAAAAAAGGGTCTAACAACTTCCTCACCAAACATATTTCGCTCCTATATAAGCAAAACGTTGTTTTCAAACTATCCCACTCAGGTCACTCAAGAACCTGACCCGGGGTATGGTGGAGGGCTGAGGGAAAGACCGGGAAACCCCTACGATCTATGTCTGAGTGACTCAACATGTGGGAATTCTACTGTATAGTGTTTGTTACCCCCCCTTTGGAGTGGTGGAATGTGATAGCTGTGAGGAATGTGTTGTATGGAACGTCTATTGTTGATCTTGTGGCTTGTGAGTTTGTCTGTTAAATATTTATTATGTTTATTTGATTTTATAGTGATTCGGCACGTTAAAGTAAGTATGATAATGGAAATAATAATTAAAGTCATAATAGGTACCAGGAGTATTATTACTGTTACTACTGCTTCTAATGCTACTATTACGACGACTATACTGCTACTTCTACAACTCTTACTAATACTATTATTACTACTACTACTACTACTATTCAAAAAAAATAAAATAATAATAATAATAATAATAATAATAATAATAATAATAATAATAATAATAATAATAATAATAATAATAATAATAATAATAATAATAATAATAATAATAATAATAATAATAAAGGAATTAAGACACTGAGAATACATTCCCACTCACAATTTTCTTTGAAAACCACATTTATACTTAAATTCCCCCAAACCCCTTTAAAAAATAAAATTACAGTTGAGGGATTGTTTGTAAACACAAAATAAAATGCAAATTTTACCTGTAAGCAACTTTAGTGAATTGTACCTACCTTTAAACATTTATTTTCAATCTTTTTTTTTTGCTAGATGATTTTGCAATGAGTTTCGTTGTTTTCTGGGAAGGGCAGAGGGTTCAAGGAGGTCAGAGATTCTAGAAACCTAGAAGGATGAGGCCTATGGGACAACGAAACCTAGGTGGGTAAGTCCC
>WNWK01058844.1:0-10341 GCA_009830355.1 Cherax destructor | reverse complement strand
TTTGCTTACTTTTCCCATAAATTTCAATTGCAGTAGAAATTCTTTTTAAAAAAGTGTGAAAATGTAAGTATTTTAGCTAAAAGTGATTTTTGTCAGAAAAGCATCAAACCGCTCTAAAACGTCCAAAATATGCCATAAAATGCGATTTTAGCACTTTTTTCTGAGCTTTTAATGTTTCATTTTTTTTTCGAAAGTAATAAAATATTCTATAAAAATATTGATTTATATAGATTTTAATAGGTTTTTTTTAAAAATATGTAAATAATTTATATATATTAAAAAAATTCTATAAAACTTTTTTTTGCATTTTTGGACGATTCAAGGATTTTCACTTTTTTTCTAAAAAATTTTTTTTTAGATAAAATATACCTATGAGTAAGTTTTAAAAGAAAATCTAAAATTTTGCTTACTTTTCCCAAAATTTCAATTCAGTAAAAATTTATTTAAAAGTGTAAAAAAGTTTTTGCGAAAAATAGTTTTGCCGAAAACCCTAAACCCTCTAAAACGTCGAAAATGCAAAAAAACCCAATTTTACTTTTTTTGAGTTTAAGGATTTTAAAGGGATTTTCTGAAAATATTTTTTTACATAAAATATACCTATGAGGTAAGTTCCAAAAGAAAAAAATCATAAAATTTTGCACTTTCCCCCATAAATTTCAATTGAAAAATTTATTTAAAAGTGTGAAAATGTAATATTTTAGAAAAAAATAGTTTTGTCAGAAAAAATCAAACCGCTCTAAAACGTCCAAAATATCCCAAAAAAATGCGATTTTAGCATTTTTTTCTGACTTTTTAATGTTTCATGTATTTTTCGAAAGTAATATGAAATATTCTATAAAAATATTGATTTATATAGATTTTAATGGGTTTTTTTTAAAAATATGTAAATAATTTATATATTTTAAAAAAATTTATAAAACGTTATTTTATTGCATTTTTGGACGATTCAAGGCATTTTCACGGTTTTTTTTAAAAAATTTTTTTTTAGATAAAATATACCTAAAAAGTAAGTTCCCAAAAAAAGAAAATCTTAAAATTTTTTTTTATTTTTCACATAAATTTCAATTTCAGTAGAATTTCAATTTAAAAGTGTGAGTTTTCCCAAAAAAAACACTAAACCCTTTTTCCTAGAACGTCGAAATATGCAATAAAATACGATTTTACCCCTTTTTTCTGAGATTTTTAATGTTTCATGTTTTTTTGGGGAAAATGCAAAAAAATTTGATTTTATTGCATTTTTTGACTTTTAGGCTTTTTAAAAGAATTTTCTGAAAATCATAAAATTTGCTTATTTTCCCCCATAAATTTCAATTGCAAAAATTTTTTTTTAAAAGTGAAAAAATGTAAGTATTTTAGAAAAAAAATGGTTTTGCCAGAAAACCCCCTAAAACCGCTAAAAACGTCGAAATATACAATACAATACTTTTTTAGCACATTTTTCTGAGCTTTTTAATGTTTCATGTATTTTGGAAAATAATATGAAATATTCTATAAAAATATTTTTTTTTATAGATTTTTAATTTTTTTTAAAAATATAAAAAATAATTTAAAATTTTAAAAAAATGCTATAAAACGTTATTTTATTGTTTTTTTGACGATTCAAGGCATTTTCAAGGATTTTCAAAAAAATTTTTTTTTAAGATAAAATATACCTATGAGTAAGTTCCCCTAAGAAAACCATAAAATTTTGCTTTTTTCCCCCATAAATTTCAATTGCAGTAGAAATTCTATTTAAAAGGGGAAAATGTAATTTTTTTTAGCTAAAAAATGAGATTTAGAAAAGCACTCAAACCGCTAAAAAACGACGAAATATGCAATAAAATACTTTTTTTAGCATTTTTTTCTGAGCTTTTAATGTTTCATTTTTTTTTGGAAAATAATATGAAATATTCTATTTTTATAGATTTTTATGGGATTTTTTAAAAATATGTAAATAATTTATAAATTTTAAAAAAATGCTATAAAACGTTATTTTATTGTTTTTTTAATTTTTTCAAATTTTCTGAAAATTTTTTTTTTAGATAAACTATACCTATAAAAAAGTTCCCCCAAAAAGAAAATAAAAAAATTTTGCTTATTTTCCCCCCAAAATTTCAATTGCAGTAGAAATTCTATTTAGAAGTGTGAAAATGTAATTTTTTTTAGAAAAAAAATGAGTTTTGCCAGAAAAGCATTCAAACCCTTTTAAAACGTCGAAATATGGAATAAAATACTTTTTTAGCTTTTTTTTCTGAGCTTTTTTTGTTTCATTTTTTTCGAAAATAATATGAAATATTCTATACAAATATTGATTTTTAGGGGTTTTTTAAGGGGTTTTTTTAAAAATATGTAAAAATTTAAAAAAATATTCAAAAATGCAATAAAACTTGATTTTATTGCATTTTTTAATTTAAAATTCTTTTCAAGGATTTTAAAAAAAATTTTTTTTTTACATAAAATATACCTATGAGTAAAGCCCTAAAAGAAAATCATAAAATTTTGCACTTTTCCCATAAATTTCAATTGCAGTAAAATTTCCCCTTTTTAAAAAAGTGAAAATCTAAGTATTTTAGCTGAAAAATGATTTTTGCCAGAAAAGCCTCAAACCCCCCCTAAAACGTTAAAATATGCAATAAAATACGATTTTTGAAATTTTTTCTGAGCTTTTAAAGTTTCATTTTTTTTTGGAAAATAATATGAAATATTCTATAAAAGAATTTTTTTTTTATATTTTTTTTAAGGGGTTTTTTTTAAAAATATGTAAATAATTTATAAATATTCAAAAATGCAAAAAAACGTTATTTTATTGTTTTTTTTGACGATTCAAGGTTTTTTCAAGGATTTTCTGAAAATTTTTTTTTTAGATAAACTATACCTATAAGTAAGTTCCCCAAAAAGAAAATCATAAAATTTTGATTACTTTTCCCCCATAAATTTCAATTGCAGTAGAAATTTTATTTAGAAGGGGAAAATGTAAGTATTTTAGAAAAAAAATGTTTTTTTGCCAGAAAAGCACTCAAACCGCTAAAAAAACGTCGAAATAGGGAAAAAAAAATACTTTTTTAGCACATTTTTCTGAGTTTTTTTATGTTTCATGTATTTTTCGAAAATAATGGGGAAATATTCTATAAAAATATTTTTTTTAATTTTTTTTAAGGGGTTTTTTTAAAAATATATAAATAATTAAAAAATATTCAAAAATGCATTAAAACTTGATTTTATTGTTTTTTTAATTTTTTTTAAGGCATTTTAAGGGGTTTTCTGAAAAATTTTTTTTTAAAAAAAATATACCTATGTAAATAATTTATAAATATTAAAATGCTATAAAACTTTTTTTTATTGTTTTTTTGACAAAAATTTTTTCAAAATTTTCTGAAAAATTTTTTTTAGATATAATATACCTATGAGAAGCCCAAAAGGGGAAAATCATAAAATTTTGCTTATTTTTTTCCAAAATTTCAATTGAAGTAGAAATTCTATTTAAAAGTGTGAAAATGTAAGTATTTTAGCTAAAAATGAGTTTTGCCAGAAAAGCATAAACCGCTTAAAACGTCGAAATATGCAATAAAAGACGATTTTGCCATTTTTCTGAGCTTTTTAGTGTTTCATGTATATTTCGAAAATAATATGAAATATTTATTAAAAATTATGTTTTTTATAGATTTTTAATGGGTTTTTTTAAAAATATGTAAATAATTAATATATATTAAAAATGCTATAAAACTTGTTTTTTTGATTTTTTGACGATTTTAGGCATTTTCAAGAGTTTTCTGAAAATCATAAAATTTTGCTTATTTTCCCTTAATTTCAATTGCAGTAGAAATTCTATTTAAAAGTGTGAAAATTAAGTATTTTGGCAAAAAAATGAGTTTTGCCAGAAAAGCACTAAACCGCTCTAAAACGTCGAAATATGTCATCAAATGCGATTTTAGTACATTTTTCGGGGCTTTTTAATGTTTCATGTATTTTTGGAAAATAATATGAAATATTCTAAATTAATTTGATTTTTATAGATTTTTAATAGAATTTTTAAAAATATGTAAATAAGTTATAAATATTCAAAAATGCTATAAAACGTTATTTTATTGCATTTTTTGACGATTTAAGGCATTTTCAAGGATTTTCTGAAAAACTGTTTTTTTAGATAAAATTTTGCTTACTTTTCCCATAAATTTCAATTGCAGTAGAAATTCTATTTAAAAGTGTGAAAATCTAAGTATTTTAGCTGAAAAATGAGTTTTCAGAAAAGCCCTCAAACCGCTCTAAAACGTCGAAATATGCATAAAATACGATTTTAGCATATTTTTCTGAGCTTTTTAATGTTTCATGTATTTTTCGAAAATAATATGAAATATTCTATAAAAATATTGATTTTTTTAAGATTTTTATTGGGATTTTTTAAAAATATGTAAATAATTTATAAATATTCAAAAATGCTATAAAACGTTATTTTATTGCATTTTTTGACGATTCAAGGCATTTTCAAGGATTTTCTGAAAAACTGTTTTTTAGATAAAATATACCTGAGTAAGCAACCTAAGAAAAACCATAAAATTTTGCTTACTTTTCCCATAAATTTCAATTGCAGAAAATTTATTTAAAAGTTGAAAATATGGCATTTTCACGGATTTTCTGAAAAATTATTTTTTTAGATAAAATATACATATGAAAACTTCCTAAAAGAAAATCATAAATTTTGCTTACTTTTCCCATAAATTTCAATTTCAGTAGAAATTCAATTTAAAAGCGTAAAATGTAAGTATTTTAGCTGAAAAATGAGTTTTGCCAGAAAAGCCCTCAAACCGCTCTAAAACGACGAAATATGCAATAAAAGACGATTTTAGCAATTTTTCTGAGCTTTTTAATGTTTCATGTATATTTCGAAAATAATATGAATTATTCTATAAAATATTGATTTTTATAGATTTTAATGGGATTTTTTAAAAATATGTAAATAATTAATATATATTCAAAAATGCTATAAAACTTGCTTTTATTGCATTTTTTGACGATTAAAGGCATTTTCAAGAATTTTCTGAGTAAGCTTCCTAAAAGAAAATCATAAAATTTTGCTTACTTTTCCCATAAATTTCAATTGCAGTAGAAATTCTATTTAAAAGTGTGAAAATCTAAGTATTTTAGCTGAAAAATGAGTTTTGCCAGAAAAGCACTCAAACCGCTCTAAAACGTCGAAATATATCATCAAATGCGATTTTAGCACATTTTTCTGAGCTTTTTAATGTTTCATGTATTTTTGGAAAATAATATGAAATATTCTAAATTAATGTTGATTTTTATTGATTTTTATTGAAATTTTTTAAAAATATGTAAATAATTTATAAATATTCAAAAATGCTATAAAACGTTATTATATTGCATTTTTGACGATTCAAGGCATTTTCAAGAATTTTCTGAAAAACTGTTTTTTTTAATAAAATATACCTTAATTAAGCTTCCTAAAAAACCAAAAATTTTTTGCTTACTTTTCCCATAAATTTAAAATTGCAGTGAAATTCTTTTAAAAGTGTGAAAATGTAAGTATTTTAGCTAAAATGAGTTTTCCAGAAAAGCACTAAACCGCTCAAAACGTCGAAATATGCAATAAAATACGATTTTAGCACATTTTTCTGAGCTTTTTAATGTTTCATGTATATTTCAAAATAATATGAAATATTCTATAAAAATGTTGATTTTTATAGATTTTTAATGGGTTTTTTTAAAAATAATTAAATAAAATATATAATTAAAATGATATAAAACTTGATTTTATTGCTTTTGACATTAAGATATTTTCAAGAATTTTCTGAAAAACTTTTTTTTTAGATAAAATATACCTATGAGTAAGCTTCCAAAGAAAATCATAAAATTTTTCCTTACTTTTCCCATAAATTTCAATTGCAGTGAAATTCTATTTAAAAGTGTGAAAATCTAAGTATTTTAGCTAAAAAATGAGTTTTGCCAAAAAGCAAAACCGCTCTAAAACGTCGAAATATGCAAAAAAAATACGATTTTACACATTTTTCTGAGCTTTTTAAAGTTTTATGTATATTTCGAAAATAATAGAAATATTCTATAAAAATATTGATTTTTATAGTTTTTAATAGGATTTTTTAAAAATATGTAAAAAATTTTTTTTAAATATTCAAAAATGCTATAAAACGTTATTTTATTGCTTTTTTTGACGATTCAAGGCATTTTCAAGGATTTTTTTGATAAACTGTTTTTTTAGTTTAAAATATACCTTTTGAGTAAGCTTCCTAGGAAAAAAACCATAAAATTTTGCTTACTTTTCCCATAAATTTCAATTGCAGTAGAAATTCTATTTAAAAGTGTGAAAATGTAAGTATTTTAGCTAAAAAATGAGTTTTGCCAAAAGCACTCAAACCGTCAAAAACACAAATATGCAATAAAATACGTTTTTTAGCACATTTTTCTGAGCTTTTTAATGTTTCATGTATTTTTCGAAAATAATATGAAATATTCTATAAAAATATTGATTTTTTAGATTTTTAATGGGATTTTTAAAAATATGTAAATAATTTATATATTAAAAAATGCTATAAAACTTATTTTATTGCATTTTTGTTAAAGGCATTTTCAGGATTTTTGAAAATTTTCCTTGAAAAAAATCAAAAAAATTTTGCTTACTTTTCCCATAAATTTCAATTGCAGTAAAATTTATTTAAAAGTTGAAAACGTAAGTATTTTAGCAAAAAAATGAGTTTTGCCAAAAAGCACTCAAACCGCTCTAAAACTTCGAAATATGCCATAAAATGCGATTTTAGCACATTTTCTGAGTTTTTTAAATGTTTCATGTATTTTTGGAAAATAATATGAAATTTCTAAAAAATTTGATTTTTATAGATTTTTAATGGGTTTTTTTAAAAATATGTAAATAATTTATAAATATAAAAAATTTCTATAAAAGTTATTTTATTGCATTTTAATCGGTTTTTCAGGATTTTTTAAAAACTATTTTTTTAGATAAAATATACATAAGTAAGCTTCTTAAAAAAAATCATAAAATTTTGTTTTCTTTTCCAATAAATTTCAATTGCAGTAAAAATTTCCCTTTTAAAAGTGTGAAAATCTAAATATTTTAGCTGAAAAATGAGTTTTGCAGAAAAGCCCTCAAACCGCTCTAAAACGTCGAAATATGTCATAAAATGCGATTTTAGCACATTTTTCTGAGCTTTTTAATGTTTCATGTATATTTCGAAAATAATATGAAATATTCTATAAAAATGTTGATTTTTATAGATTTTTAATGGGATTTTTTAAAATATGAAAATAATTTATAAATATTCAAAAATGCTATAAAACGTATTTTATTCATTTTGACGATTCAAGGCATTTTAGGTTTTCTAAAAAACTTTTTTTTGATAAAATATACCTATGTTTCTTCCAAAAAAAATCATAACATTTTTTTTTTTCCCCATAAATTTAAATTCGTAAAATTCTTTTTAAAAAGTGTGAAAACAAAGTTTTTAGCAAAAAATGATTTTTGAAAAAAACAATAAACCGCTCAAAACTCAAATATGTCATCAAATGCGATTTTTTTTTTTCTGACTTTTTAATGTTTCATATTTTTTGGAAAATAATATAAATATTCTAAATTAATATTGTTTTTTTATAGTTTTTTAAAGGGGGTTTTTTTTAAAAATATGTAAATATTTTATAAATATTCAAAAATGCTATAATGTAAGCAAAATTTTATGGTTTTCTCGGGGGAAGTTCCCCCTTAGGTATATTTTATAAAAAAAAGTTTTTTCAAAAATCCTTTTTTTTGAGATTCAAGGCTTTTTAAAGGATTTTCAAAAAAACTTTTTTAGATAAAATATACCTATAGAACTTCCAAAAAAAAACCAAAAAATTTTTTTTTTTCCCCTAAATTTCAATTGCAGTAGAAATTTTTTTAAAAGTGTGAAAATCTAAGTATTTTAGCTGAAAAAGGTTTTGCCAGAAAAGCCCTAAAACCGCTCTAAAACGACGAAATAGCAAAAAAGGGTTTTAGAAATTTTTTCTGAGTTTTTTAATTTTCATGTTTTTTTCGAAAAAAATTTGAAATATTCTATAAAAATATTGTTTTTAGTTTTTTAAGGGTTTTAAAAAATATGTAAATAATTTAAAATATTAAAAAAATGTATAAAACGTTATTTTATTGCATTTTTGACGTTTAAAGGTTTTTTACGGATTTTCTAAAAACTTTTTTTTAGAAAAAATATACCTAAAAATTCCTAAAAAAAAATCATAAAATTTTGCTTACTTTTCCCATAAATTTCAATTGCAGTATAAATTTATTTAAAAGTGTAAAACGTAAGTATTTTAAAAAAAATGATTTTTCCAAAAAACCTCAAACCGCTTAAAACTTCGAAATATGTCATCAAATGCTTTTTCATTTTTGAGCTTTTTAATGTTTCATGTATTTTTGGAAAATAATATGAAATATTCTAAATTAATGTTGATTTTATAGATTTTTAATGGAATTTTTAAAAATATGTAAATATTTTTAAATATTCAAAAATGCTATAAAACGTTATTTTATTGCATTTTTGACGATTCAAGGATTTTCAAAGTTTTCGAAAACTATTTTTTAGAAAAAATATACCTATAAGTAAGCTTCCAAAGAAAATCATAAAATTTTGCTTACCTTCCCATAAATTTCAATTGCAGTAAAATTCTATTTTTAGCTAAAAAATGAGTTTTTCCAGAAAAGCACTCATACCTCTAAAACGTCGAAATATGGAATAAAATACGATTTTAGCTATTTTCTGAGCTTTTTAATGTTTCATGTATTTTTGAAAGTAATATGAAATATTCTATTAAAATATTGATTTTTATAGATTTTTAATAGGATTTTTTAAAAATTTAAATAATTTAATTTATTCAAAAAATTCTATAAAACGTTATTTTGTTGCATTTTTTGACGATTCAAAGGCATTTTCAGGATTTTCTGAAAATTATTTTTTTGAAAAATATACATATAAGAAAGCTTCCTAAAAAGAAAATCATAAAATTTTGCTTACTTTTCCCATAAATTTCAATTGCAGTAGAAATTCTATTTCAAAGTGTGAAAATCTAAGTATTTTAGCTGAAAAATGAGTTTTGCAGAAAAGCCCTCAAACCGCTCTAAAACGACGAAATATCAATAAAGACGTTTATAACATTTTTCTGACTTTTTAATGTTTCATGTATTTTTCAAAATAATATGAAATATTCTATAAAAATTTGATTTAGTTTAATGGATTTTTAAAAATTTTTTTTTTTTTTTTTTTTTTTTTTTTTTTTTTTTTTTTTTTTTTTTTTTTTTTTTTTTTTTTTTTTTTTTTTTTTTTTTTTTTTTTTTTTTTTTTTTTTTTTTTTTTTTTTTTTTTTTTTTTTTTAAAAAAAAAAAAAAAAAAAAAAAAAAAAAAAAAAAAAAAAAAAAAAAAAAAAAAAAAAAAAAAAAAAAAAAAAAAAAAAAAAAAAAAAAAAAAAAAAAAAAAAAAAAAAAAAAAAAAAAAAAAAAAGAAAATCATAAAATTTTGTTTTTTTCCCAATAAATTTCAATTGCAGTAAAATTCTATTTAAAAGTGTGAAAAGTAAGTATTTTAGCTAAAAATGAGTTTTGCCAGAAAAGCATAAACCTCTAAAACTCAAAATATGTCATCAAATGCGATTTTGCTTTTTTCTGAGCTTTTAATGTTTCATGTATTTTGGAAAATAATATGAAATATTCTAAATTAATGTTGTTTTTTATAGTTTTTTAAAAAGATTTTTAAAAATATGTAAATAATTTATAAATATTCAAAAAGTTATTTTTTATTGCATTTTTGACGATTCAGGGCTTTTTCAAGGATTTTCTAAAACTATTTTTTTGATAAAATATACATATGAGTAACTTCTTAAAAAAAAATCAAAAAATTTTGCTTACTTTTCCCATAAATTTAAATTTTATAGAAAAAATTTAAAAGTGAAAAATTTAAGTATTTTACTGAAAAATGAGTTTTCAAAAAAAGCATCAAACCGCTCAAAAACGTCAAAATAAAAAAAAGCGTTTTTTACCCTTTTTCTGAGCTTTTAATGTTTCATGTATTTTCAAAAATAATAGAAATCTTTATAAAAATTTGATTTTATAGATTTTAATGGGTTTTTAAAAAAATATGTAAATAATTAATATATATTCAAAATGCTATAAAATTTTTTTGGATTTTTGACTTTTTAGGCATTTTCAAAATTTTCTAAAATTTCATAAAATTTTGCTTACTTTTCCAAAAATTTTTAATTGCAGTAGAAATTCTTTTAAAAAGTTAAAAAAGTATTTTAGCTAAAATGGTTTTCCAGAAAAGCCCCAAACTCTAAAACGTAAATATGCATAAATGC
>WNWK01058843.1:0-10342 GCA_009830355.1 Cherax destructor | reverse complement strand
AGAATGCTTCAGTTGGGGTTTGGGGGCGGGTATTTATACTTTGTATTTTATTAATGTATGAACTTTGGAATCTGTTTTAAATTTGGTAATTGAAATTTTTTTGGTTAATTGGTATGGATTTTATTTCAGGGTGAGTAGGTGGTTTTCAGAGTCTTAAATTGATGTTCAGACCAGGTTATTTTAGTATTTACTGGTAATGAATTTCGATTTTGGGGCCCTTTATGTGCATAAATTTTTAAAATATGGACACGGGGTATATCAAAAAGTGATCTGTGTCTTGTTTTTGGTCTGTGCCCTGATAAGGTTGGTGAGGAGAAGTTTAGTGGATGGTTTATATTAAGTTGAGTTCTAGTATGTATAGGCACAATAATAAGTGTGAATGTTCTTTTGGTGAGCATTTTTAGATTTTTGAATATTTGGGTATTTTCTAAGGGGGTTTCTAAATTCTGACTGCAGCTTTTTGGGTTTTAGTGGTCTAATTTGATCCCCCACAAATTCCAAAAGAAGAGATGGGGAGATGATGAATGTACAGTGGAAAAAAATGACTAGGCATATAGTCTATATGTAGTTGCCTGCTGTCTTTGGGTTTTCTTGGAAATTTTTTTATGGGGTTTTTGAATTTGAGGTTACTGAAGGGTGGATTCCTTTTAAATTTTCCTCTGTGAGTCTTGTGATGGGTGATCCAGGCGTTATGTTAAGTGGAACCTTTGGCTCTGTTTAAACTGAATGAAAAAGGTTTTTAGTTTGAGAAAAACATTGTCGTCATCCATGAATATTTTTTTAATTCAGCATTAACAGTGTTAGTATGACTAGGTTTGGGTGAGAGAAAGACATATGTGTGTCATCTGCAAACAATATGGTTTGAGTAGTTGTGATGCATTCGGTAGGTCATTGTTGTAAATGAGGAAGAGGAGTGGTCCTAGGACACTTACTTTGGGACACCGACTGTAATTTTCTCTGTGGAAGACTTAGCTCCATTTGTGTAACGTATTTGCTTCTGTTACTAAGGTAAGACTTTAGGTAGCTGAGTGAGTGTCCTCTTATACCATAGTGAATTAATTTTATGAGCAGTAAATCATGGTCGACTGTATCAAAAGCTTTACGTAAAACAATGAAGATTCAAGTGGAATTTTTTTCTTATCAAAAGCGGTGTATATTAGCTCACATATGTATAATAGCATCATTTGTGCTTTAGTTACTCCTGAATCCCAAAATGACAAGGGATGAGTATGTTTGTGAGACGAGGTAGGAATAGATCTGTCTATGATTTAATTTTTCAAAAGTTTTAGAGAGCAGAGGTAAGTTAGATATTGGTCTATAATTATTCAAGTCTGCTTCATCACCTCCTTTTTGGATCGGGGTGACCCTCTCTATTTTGAGACCTCAGACATGACATCTCCCCTCCAGCCTTCTCCTCGTTGAACATTCATCACCAATGCTTCACACCCATATAAAGCGTTGGTATACCTATACTCTCATACATTCCCTCTTTACTTCCATGGACAAGGTTCTTTGTCTCCACAGACTCCAAAGTGCTCCACTCACCCTTTTCCCTCATCAATTCTATGATTCACCTCATCCTTCATAGACCCATCCGCCGACATGTCCACTCCCAAATATCTGAATACATTCACCTCCTCCATACTCTCCCTCCAATCTGATATCCAATCTTTCGTCACCTATTCTTTTGTTATCCTCATCCCCTTACTCTTTCCTATATTCACTTTCAATTTTCTTCTTTACACACCCTACCAAATTCATCCACCAACCTCTGCAGCTTCTCTTCAGAATCTCCCAAAAGCACAGTGTCATCAGCAAAAAGCAACTGTGACAACTCCACTTTGTATTTGCTTCTTATCTTTTAGCCCAACACCTCTTGCCAAGACCCTCGCATTCACTTCTCTTACAACCCCATCTATAAATATATTGAACAACCACGGTGACATCACACATCCTTGTCTAAGGCCCACTTTTACTGGGAAATAGTCCCTTCCCTCCTACACACTCTAACCTGAGCCTCACTATCCTCATAAAAACTCTTCACTGCCTTCAGTAACCTTCCTCCTATTCCATACACCTGCAACATCTGCCACATTGCCCCCTATCCACCCTATCATACGCCTTTTCCAAATCCATAAATGCCACAAAACATCTTTACCCTTATCCAAATACTGTTCACCTATATGTTTCACTGTAAACACTTGGTCTACACACCCCTACCTTTCCTAAAGCCCCCTTGTTCATCTGCTATCCTGCTTTCTGTTTTACTCTTAATTCTTTCAATAATAACTCTACCATACACTTTACCAGGTACACTCAACAGACTTATTCCCTATAATTTTTGCATCTCTTTTGTCCCCTTTGCCTTTATACAAAGGAACAATACACGCTCTCTGCCAATCCCTAGGTACCTTACCCTCTTCCATACATTTATTAAATAATAGCACCAACCACTCCAAAATTATATCCCCACCTGCTTTTAACATTTCTATCTTTATCCCATCAATCCCAGCTGCCTTACCCCTTTCATTCTACCCACTGCCTCACGAACTTCCCTACACCCACAACTGGCTCTTCCACACTCCTACAAGATGTTATTCCTCCTGCCCTACACACGAAATCACAGCTTCCTGTCTTCATCAACATTTAACAAATCCTCAAAATATTCTTCCATCTTCCGATACCTCTAACTCTCCATTTAATAACTCTCCTCTCCTATTTTTAACTGTCAAATCCATTTGTTCTCTAGGCTTCCTCAACTTATTAATCTCATTCCAAAACTTTTTCTTATTTTCAACAAAATTTGCTGATAACATCTCACCCACTCTCTCATCTGCTCTCTTTTACATTGCTTCACCACTCTTTTAACCTCTCTTTTTCTCTCCATATACTCTTCCTCCTTGCATCACTTCTACTTTGTAAAAACCTCTCATAGCTAACTTTTTCTCCCTTACTACTCTCTTTACATCATCATTCCACCAATCGCTCCTCTTCCCTCCGCACCCACTCGCCTGTAACCACAAACTTCTGCTGAACACTCTAACACTACATTTTTAAATCTACCCCATACATTTTCGACCCCATTGCCTACACTCTCACTAGCCCATCTATCCTCCAATAGTTGTTTATATCTTACCCTAACTGCCTCCTCTTTTAGTTTATAAACCTTCACCTCTCTTTTACTTACTGATTCTATTTTCCTTGTATCCCATCTACCTTTACTCCCACTGTAGCTATAACTAAAAGTTATCTGATATATCTGTAGCCCTCTATAAACATGTACATCCTGAAGTCTACTCAACAGTCTTTTATCTATCAATACATAGTCCAACAAACTACTGTCATTACGCCCTACATCATATCTTGTATACTTATTTATCCTCTTTTTCTTAAAATATGTATTACCTATAACTAAACCCCTTTCTATACAAAGTTCAATCAAAGGGCTCCCATTATCATTTACACCTGGCACCCCAAACTTACCTACTACACCCTCTCTGCATGTTTCTCCCACTTTAGCATTTAGGTCCCCTACCACAATTACTCTCTCATTTGGTTCAAAAGTTCCTATACATTCGCTTAACATCTCCCAAAATCTTCTCTCTCCTCTACACTCCTCTCTTCTCCAGGTGCATACACGCTTATTATGACCCACTTTTCGCATCCGACCCTTATTTTAATCCACATAATCCTTGAATTTACACATTTATATTCCCTCTTTTCCTTCCATAACTGATCCTTCAACATTATTGCTACCCCTTCCTTAGCTCTAACTCTCTCAGATACTCCTGACTTAATCCCATTTATTTCTCCCCACTGAAACTCGCCTACCCCCTTCAGCTTTGTTTCGCTTAGGGCCAGGACATCCAACTTCTTTTCATTCATAACATCGGCAATCATCTCTTTCTTATCATCGCACTACATCCACGCACATTCAGACAACCCAATTTTATAAAGTTTTTCTTCTTCTCGTTTTTAGTAGATTTGTACAGGAGAAGGGGTTACTAGCCCATTGCTCCGGCATCTTAGTCGCCTCATACGACACGCATGGCTTACGGAGGAAAGATTCTTTTCCACTTCCCATGGACAATAGAGAAAATAAAAGGAACAAGAGCTATTAAGAAAGAGAAGAAAAACCTAGATGTGTGTATGTATATATATGCATGTGTATGACAGTGTAGTGTGACCTAAAGTGTAAGTAGAAGTAGCTAGATATACCTGTTATCCAGCGTGTTTATGAGACAGAAAAAGACACCAGCAATCCTACCATCATGTAAAACAGTTTCAGGTTTCTGTTTCATATATATATATATATATATATATATATATATATATATATATATATATATATATATATATATATATATATATATATATATATATATATATATATATATATATATATATATATCTTCTTCTTTCAACAAATCGGCTTTGCTTCCACCAAGGGCCGGGCTGGCCAAAGAGAAAAACAAAATTTTCTCTTTTTAACTTTAGTAATGTATACAGGAGAGGTTACAAGCCCTTGCTCCCGGCATTTTATTCGACTCTTACGACACGCATGGCTTGAGGAAGAATTGTGTTCCACTTCCCCATTGAGATAAGAGGAAATAAGAACAAGAACTAGTAAGAAAATAGAAGAAAACCCAGAGGGGTGAGTATATATATGCTTGTACATGAATGTGTAGTGTGACCTAAGTTTAAGTAGAAGTAACAAGACATACCTGAAATCTTGCATGTTTATAAGACAGAAAAAGGCACCAACAATCCTACCATCATGTATAACAATTACAGGCTTTCATTTTACACTCACTCGGGAGGAAGGTAGTACTTCCCTGGGCGGTTGCTGTCTACCAACCTACTATTTTATTTTTATTAACACATTGGCCGATTCCCACCAAGGCAATGTGGCCCAAAAAAGAAAAAACTTTCATCATCATTCACTCCATCACTGTCTTGCCCGAGGGGTGCTTTACACTACAGTTATAAATCTGCAACACTAACACCCCTCCTTCAGAGTGCAGACACTGTACTTCCCATCTCCAGGACTGCCGGTTTCCCTGAATCCCTTCATAAAGGTTACTTTGCTAACACTCCAACTGCACGTCAAGTATTAAAAACCATTTGTGTCCATTCAATCCTATCAAATACATTCATGCAAGCTTGCTGGAAATCCAAGCCCCTCGCACACAAAACCTCCTTTACCCCCACCTTCCAACCTTTCCTAGGCCGACCCCTACTCCGCCTTCCCTGCACTACAGATTTATACACTCTCGAAGTCATTCTGTTTCGTTCCATTTTCTCTACATGTCCGAACCACTTCAACAACCTCTTCTCAGCCCTCTGGATAATAGTTTTGGTAATCCGGCACCTCCTCCTAATTTCCAAACTCCCAATTCTCTGCATTATATTCACACCACACATTGACCTCAGACATGACATCTCCACTGCCTCCAGCCTTCACACATGCTTCACACCCATATAAGAGTGTTGGTATAACTATACTCTCATACATTCCCCTCTTAACTTCCATGGACAAAGTTCTTTGTCTACACAGACTTCGAAGTGCACCACTCACCCTTTTCCCCTCATCAATTCTATGATTCACCTCATCCTTCATAGACCCATCTGCAGACATGTCCACATCTAAATATCTGAATACATTCACCTCCTCCATACTCTCCCTCTAATCTGATATCCAATCTTTTGTCACCTAATCTTTTTGTTATCCTCATCACCTTACTCTTTCCTATATTCACTTTCAATTTTCTTCTTTTACATACCCTACCAAATTCACCTACCAACCTCTGCAACTTCTCTTCAGAATCGCCCAAAAGCACACTGTCATCATCAAAAAGCAACTGTGACAACTCCCACTTTGTATCTGAATCTTTATCTTTCAACCCCACGCCTCTTGCCAAGACCCTCGCATTCACTTCTCTTACAACCCCATCTTTAAATATATTGAACAACTATGGTGACATCACACATCCTTGTCTAAGACATACTTTTTCTGGGAAATAATCTCCCTCTCTCCTACACACTCTAACCTGAGCCTCACTATCCTCATAAAAACTCTTCACTGCTTTCAGTAACCTACCTCCTATTCCATACACCTGCAACATCAGCCACATTGCTACCATATCCACCCTATCATACGCCTTTTCCAAATCCATAAATGCCACAAAAACCACTTTACCCTTATCTAAATTCTGTTCACCTATATGTTTCACTGTAAACACTTGGTCTACACCCCCCTACCTTTCCTAAAGCCCCCTTGTATATATATATATATATATATATATATATATATATATATATATATATATATATATATATATATATATAGTCGTGCTCGATTAGGTAAAACTGGTCAATTAGCAAGAACTCATCTAAAATTTAGTCCTTTCTAAAATTTTCTCTTATACGTTTAAAGATATATTTTTTTCATTTATGTTAATGTAAGAATTTATAATTTTGTACCAAGAGAAACTTTGAAAACCTACCTAACCTTATTACATCAAGCGCAATTTAATTTAGCCTATCCCAACTAAATATATTTTAGATACGTTAACATTATTTTAATATTAAACAAACACAATGAAATATATTTTTTTCGTTATGTTCAGAATGATTTTGGCTAAATTATTGCATACACAAATTTTCACTTGTCTTATATATATATATATATATATATATATAATATATATATATATATATATATCGTGCCTAATAGGTAAAACTGGTCAATTAGCAAGAACTCATTTAAAATTAAGTCCATTCTAAAATTGTCTCTTATACGTTTGAAGATATATTTTTTTCATTTATGTTAATGTAAAAATTTATAATTTTGCACCAAAAGAATCTTACAAAACTTACCTAACCTTATTACAACAAGCGCAATTTAATTTAGCCTAACCCAAATAAATATATTCTAGATACGTTTACAATAATTTAATAATAAATAATCAAATGAAATATATTTTTTTCGTTAGGTTCCGAATGATTTTTGCGAAATTATTACATACACAAATTTTAGCTTGTCTTATATGGCAAGGTGAGCGTTGCTATTTAAGCCAAAATCGCAAGTTTCACCTAATCGGCAGACTATTTATATATATATATATATATATATATATATATATATATATATATATATATATATATATATATATATATATATATATATATATATATATATATATACATATATATATGCAAAAGATCACAGTAATCAGGTGATATCAAAATATGCAAGACAACCACTATGAAAAAATAGAGGAATTCCAAGCGCTTTCGTGACTACTCACCTTATCAAGGAACTATAAAAGGAACCATGACAAGAGGACTTATATAAGGGGCAAGACTACACCTCACAGTCACATCACACTAACAAAGACTACACCTCACAGTAGCGTAACATCTCAGGACTCTGAGAAGAGGAAAACAAGAAAGGACCTGAAACTCTTCCCAAGAATTAAGATTAGTCCAATTTATCATTAAATTCTTTCCAAATTTTATTAATTATAAAAGAATCCAATTTGTATAAACCAAAAGAAATATTCATATTATTTTCAAAACTGCTTTTAATGAAACATGATTCTATTATATTCCTCTCAACCATGGACTTGTTTGATACAACCTTCTCAGCATTTTGAAAATCAATTGGATGGTTAAAATCTCTCACATGAATAAATAGAGCATTAGAATCTTGTCCAGTTCTAATGCTATATTTATGTTGTTTTAATCTTAGTTCAAGACTTTTACCAGTCTGACCATAATAAACTTTATCGCATATTTTACAGGGAATCTTATAGACACATCCGTCAGCATTTTGGGGAATTTTTATCAAAGTTCTTTTACTGTATCAAGATTTTTAAATACAACTTTGATATTCAAATTCTTAAGAAAGAAGCATATCAACCAAGTTTTCATGGTAAGGGAGAACCAACATATTTTTGGTTGAATAAGGTTGGTTGTCCTTTTGGGATTGTAAAAGTATTCCTAGTATTTTTAAAAGATTTATCAATTATGTTTCTAGGGTATTTTAAATCATTAGCTATTTTATAAATTTTAGAGATTGTAGTCCAGAGTTTATAGATGAAGAAATCTCTAAAATTTATAAAATAGCTTATGATTTAAAATACCCTACAAACATAATTGATAAATCTTTAAAATAACTAGAATACTTTACATCCCAAAGGGACAACCAGCTTATTCAACCAAAATATGTTGGTTCTCCTTACCATGAAAACTGTGAATGCCTTCCTTCTTAAGAATTTGAATATCAAGTTGTATTAAAATCTTGATACAGTAAAAGACTTTTGATAAAATTCCCAAAATCTGACGGATGTTCTATAAATTTCTGTAAAATATGTTGATTTTCTTCAGTAAAGCTTTTGATTTCTTCAGTAAAGCTTTTGATTTTCTTCAGTAAAGCTTTTGATTTTCTTCAGTAAAGCTTTTGATTTTCTTCAGTAAAGCTTTTGATTTTCTTCAGTAAAGCTTTTGATTTTCTTCAGTAAAGCTTTTGATTTCTTCAGTAAAGCTTTTGATTTTCTTCAGTAAAGCTTTTGATTCTTCAGTAAAGCTTTTTTCTTCAGTAAAGCTTTTGAGGCTGTTGATCACGATAAAGAATTCGATATTGTTTATTTAGACTTTAGTAAGGCTTTTGATAGAGTACCGCACCAGAGACTGTTAAAGAAAGTGGCAGCTCATGGCATTGGGAAAAGTGCTGTCATGGATCGAGTCATGGCTCACCAATAGGAAGCAGAGAGTGTGCATAAATGGGGTTAAATCCGAATGGGGACTTGTAACAAGTGGTGTTCCACAGGGATCAGTCTTAGGCCCATTGTTATTTATAATATATATCAATGACCTTGATGAGGGAATTACTAGTGATATGAGCAAATTCGCCGACGACACGAAGATAGGTAGGATAATTGATTCAAACATAGATGTCATAGAACTTCAGGAAGATTTAGACAAACTTAATTCGTGGTCAGAAAAGTGGCAGATGCAGTTCAATGTAGATAAATGCAAGGTTCTGAAGCTGGGTGTCCATAACCAAGCACTTATAAGTTAAATAACGTAGAACTTAGCCATACAGATTGCGAGAAGGACTTGGGGGTGATGGTAAGCAGCAACCTTAAACCAAGACAGCAATGCCTAAGCGTACGTAATAAGGCAAATAGATTACTGGGATTTATATCAAGAGGTGTTAGCAACAGAAGTCCAGAGGTTATATTACAGCTTTATACATCATTAGTAAGGCCTCACCTAGATTACGCAGCTCAGTTCTGGTCTCCATATTACAGAATGGACATAAATTCGTTAGAAAACATTCAGCGTAGAATGACTAAATTAATACATAGCATTAGAAATCTTCCTTAGAAGAAAGATTGAAGACCCTAAAATTACATTCACTTGTAAGACGTAGAATGAGGGAGACATGATCGAGGTATACAAGTGGAAAATGGAGTATTAACAAAGGGGATATAAATAAGGTCTTGAGGATATTCTCCAAGAGAGAACCCGCAATAATGGATTCAAGTTAGATAAGTTTAGATTTAGAAAGGATATAGGAAAGTATTGGTTTGGAAATAGGGTAGTTGATGAGTGGAACAGTCTGCCTAGTAGGGTTATTGAAGCTAGGACCTTGGGTAGTTTCAAATTTAGGTTGGATAAATTCATGAGTGAGAGGGTTGGATTTGAGTGGGACTCGCATGAGTGGGTAGAATTGTCAAAGCTTATTTCTTGGGTAGCTTTGAAAATTGGGTTGGCAAATATTCTGTTAGTGGGATGGATTGTGAAGGACCTGCCTAGTATGGGCCAACAGGCCTGCTGCAGTGTTCCTCCTTTCTTATGTTCTTATGTTCTTAAGTTTATTATGGTCAGACTGGTAAAAGTCTTGAACTAAGATTAAAACAACATAAATATAGCATTAGAACTGGACAAGATTCTAATCTCTATTTATTCATGTGAGAAGATTTTAACCATCAATTGATTTTCAAAATGCTGAGAAGGTTGTATCAAACAAGTCCATGGTTGAGAGGAATATAATAGAATCATGTTTCATTAAAAGCAGTTTTGAAAATAATATGAATATTTCTTTTGGTTTATACAAATTGGATTCTTTTATAATTAATAATATTTGGGAAGAATTTAATGATAAATTGGACTAATCTTAATTCTTGGGAAGAGTTTCAGGTCCTTTCTTGTTTTCCTCTTCACAGAGTCGTGAGATGTTACGCTACTGTGAGGTGTAGTCTTTGTTAGTGTGATGTGACTGTGAGGTGTAGTCTTGCCCTTATATGTCCTCTTGTCATGGTTCCTTTTATAG
>WNWK01058842.1:0-10342 GCA_009830355.1 Cherax destructor | reverse complement strand
TTGGTCTACATCTGGTGGTGGTGATTTAACCTGCCAAAGTACTTGTAACCCAGCCGGAGGCGGGCAGTGGTGACATCCAAGAGTCTGCTTATTTTGTTGGATGCACCATAGACATGTGGCTCCTCCTGCATGATAGAATGATGATAGATGGACTGACTGGTGGCAATCTCCATGACGGGCCTAACAATGTTTATTCATGAACAATACGTAAGATAATTTTTTTTCGTATATTCTTAAACAAATTGTTTTTAAATATATATTATAAATAATGCAATATAAAATAAAATATATCTTTATTTGCTGTATACGATTCCATAAACAGTATATTAATATTTTTCATATATTAATAATATTTACATAAGTTTTGCAAAGTTCATCTTAGTCATCAGTTTAGGGAGTGAGGTTGCTGCTTCAACTGGATGGATCATAATCATACTTCATAGGATCAATTCTATATGAAGTGTGCTGAGTTCCTTGACCGTAACTCAGATATGAATCCAACCTCGAGGATGAGGCTTAATGTGACCCTCTGAGCGGGAAGCTGCACAGGACTTGTTCCTGAGCATTGATGACCGTTCACTACTGGTTTACCAGAGGTGAAGGAGGCTCACATAGGCTGAGAGGTTAAGATTCTCACACTTCTAGGAAGTTCTTTTTTAATCAGGACAATTTGGTCCACTCCCTCCGGGGAAGAAATAATTCTATTGAAAATAGAAGTGAGGTTTAAGATGTTATACTGGACGGCCTGGTGGCTAAAGGTCCGATTCTTGTTTTCTTTGGCAAATGTTTAGAAGCATGTATGTAGAATGCAATGACAGTTTCAATAAGATCGGCCAACAAACAACTGAGAAAAAAAATAATTAATGATTTTGACATATGGCAGCCGGTACTTCTGGTCTGGCGGTGCTGCGGACACTTTCCCACTCGTAGAATACATCTAACCCCAATATATTATAAAATTTATGAATGCGTGATAGCTTGTCATAATGCCGAAAAAAAAAAAATACATTGGTTCGCTTTTGACACACTAAAATATATGCCTTTTTACCAACACAAAATAAACAATAATTGAGATATTCCAAATTTTGTTTCACATTATATTCAAACACTTTGTTTTATATTCCCTGTGAAAATCATTACAATCTAATCATTAATAATTTAGGGATGGCAAGCAATAGGTCAAAATCTTACTTTCGATATAATCAATCGCGGAAAAGCGCGCACGCCTCATTTACGTCAAAAGATTCACGAAAATCTCGCTGTTTTGGGCTTTTTCTACAGGCGCCTTGTAATGCAGCGCTGTATGACCCTTGTGGTTTAGCGCTTGGTGGCTAAAGCTCTCGCTTCACACAGCGAGGGCCTGGGTTCGATTCCCAGCCAGGGCAGAAACATTGGGCGTGTTTCTTTACACCTGTTGTCTATGTTCCCCATCAGTAAAATGGGTACCTGGGTGTTAGTCGACTGGTGTGAGTCGCATCCTAGGACACTGACCTAATCTGCCCGAAATGCTCAGCATAACAAGGGACTTTCTATATAGTAATATGTCATTGATGTCAGCTAGGCCTGTATACCATGTACATGTACTTGTAGTAAATAAAGATATTATTATTATAATATAATACGCCTTGTAAGTGATCTCTTATTATTCCCCATGTTAAAATGCCGTTTTCTTTAAGTACGCCAGCGAGGCAATAGAGAAAACCGTATGTTTATAAGCAGGAACATTGCTAGATCAAGGTCTCCGATGACTGCACTCTCCGGTATATGACACTTAGTATTATTTTGGCCGTCTTTATTATGCTTTTATCTTATATATCTTATGTCTGATATCATTATTGAATAAATGTTATAAGCAGATAAAGTGTATTAATAATAATAACGTCAGTATAAAGACACTTGTTGGGAGTATCAAACCGCTGATCATGCAACTATCGTCCTTGGCTGCCTCTTGACTCCGCCCACCTCCGCCCCTCCCACCTCTGCAATAAGCCAATAAGGTGAGGTGTTAATTCACCGGTAATTCTCCCAGTCCGGGTCTTTACCAGATAGCGACCCGGCCCTGGCGTCGGAGTATCAGAGACCTATGTCTCCCATGGGAGGGAGTACCCCTCAGCGGTGGGATCAACTGGCCACAGGCCTAGCCACATTCCCCCACCAGCACGAGGCAGGTAAGTAGATAAAAGCTAGGCCGCTCTGGTCTGTCACCTTCCCCGCCTCAAGGAGGCTGATGGGAAGGGCAGACTTGAGAGCCGCAGATAGTAGCAAGCTCCAGCCTTGGCACCTACCCTGCCCTAGAAGGGCTGGGCATGGTGATCGACTAATGAGCCAATAAGGAGGTGTTGATTCACCGGGAATTCACCCGGCCCGGGTTTTTACCAGATGGCGACCCGGCTCCGGCTCCCTGGCGTGTGAGTATCAGAGACCTATGTCTCCCATGGGAGGGGGTACCCCTCAGCGGCGGGACCAACTGGTCCCAGGCCTAGCCACATTCCCCACCAGCACGAGGCAGGTGGTAGATAGATGCTAGGCCACTCTGGTCTGCCACCTTCCCCGCCCCAAGGAGGCTGACAGGAAGGGCAGGCTTGCGAGCCGCAGATTATCTGGAGTTTACCTGGAGAGAGTTCCATGGGTCAACGCCCCTGCGGCCCGGTCTGTGACCAGGCCTCATGTTGGATCAGAGCCTGATCAACCAGGCTGTTACTGCTGGCCGCATGCAGTCCAACGTACGAACAACATTCTGGCTGGTCAGGCACCGACTTTAGGTGCCTGTCCAGTGCCTGCTTGAAGACAGCCAGGGGTCTATTGGTAATCCCCCTTATGTATGCTGGGAGGCAGTTGAACAGTCTTGGGCCCCTGACACTTATTGTGTTGTCTCTCAACGTGCTAGTGGCACCCCTGCTTTTCATTGGGGGGATGTTACATCGTCTGCCGAGTCTTTTGCTTTCGTAGGGAGTGAGACTCGTGTGCAAGTTTGGTACTAATCCCTCTAGGTTTTCCAAGTGTATATAATAATGTGTCTCTCCCGCCTGCGTTCCAGGGAGTACAGGTTTAGGAACTTCAAGCGTTCCCAGTAATTGAGGTGGTTTATTGCAGTTATGCATGCCGTGAAGGTTTTCTGTACATTTTTTAGGTCAGCAATTTCCCCTGCCTTGAAAGATGCAGTTAGTGTGCAGCAATATTCCAGCCTAGATAGAACAAGCGACCTGAAAAGTGTCAACATGGGCTTGACATCCCTGGTTTTAAAGGTTCTCATTATCCATCCTGTCATTTTTCTGGCAGATGCGATTGCTACAGTGTTATGGTCCTTGAAGGTGAGATCCTCTGTCATGATCACTCCCAGGTCTTTGACATTATTTTTTCACTCTATTGTGTGGTTGGAATTTGTTTTATACTCCGATGAGATTTTAATTTCCTCACGTTTTCCATATCGGAGTAGTTGAAATTTCTCATCATTGAACTTCATATTGTTTTCTGCAGCCCATTTAAAGATTTGGTTGATGTCTGCTTGGAGTCTTGCAGTGTCTTCAATGGTGGACACTGTCATGCAGATTCGGGTGTCATCTGCAAAGGAAGACACGACACTGTGGCTGATATCCCTGTCTATGTCCGATATAAGGATGAGGAACAGGATGGGAGCGAGTACTGTGCCTTGTGGAACAGAACTTTTCACCGTAGCCGCCTCAGACTTTACTCTGTTGACTACTACTCTTTATGTTCTACTTGTTAGGAAATTATAGATCCATCTGCTGTATAACCCCTGTGGTTTAGCGCTTCTATTTGATTATAGATCCATCTACCAACTTTTCCTGTTATTCCTTTATCACGCATTTTGTGTGCTATCACACCATGGTCACACTTATCAAAGGCTTTTGCAAAGTCTGTGTATATAACATCTGCATTCTGTTTGTCCTCTAGAGCATCCAGGACCTTGTCGTAGTGGTCCAGTAGTTGGGACAGACAGGAGCGACATGCTCTAAACCCATGCTGCCCTGGGTTGTGTAATTGATGGTTATCTAGATGAGTAGCAATCTTGCTTCTTAGAACCCTTTCATATATTTTATGATATGGGACGTTCGCGCTATTGGTCTGTAGTTCTTTGTCATTGCTTTACTGCCGCCTTTGTGGAGTGGGGCTATGTCTGTTGTTTTTAGTAACTGCTGGACGACCCCAGTGTCCATGCTCCCTCTCCATAGGATGTTAAAAGCACGTGATAGGGGCTTCTTACAGTTCTTGATGAACACTGAGTTCCACGAGTCGGGGCCTGGAGCGGAGTGCATGTTTGTTAGTTTGATATCTTTATTATGCACCCCATACCCATCCTGTGGGTGGTAGTCAAAAGATTACAGAGGTACATAATGGGTCCAGGGACTGGACCCCAAAGTTTGATAGCTGAGCAAGTTACAAAGGTAATGAACTAACAAGCTACAAAGGTAATGAACTCACAAGTTACAAAGGTAATGAAACATGTAAGTAAATTTACTTACTTAAGTTTATACATGGTTACAATCATGAACAAATTATAACGCAATGAACACTTCACTAGTCTACATCCGGTCACAACTGTAATGAGTTCTTGTGCAAATTTTATTGTTGGGTCACACATACACACTTCACACATACACACTACAATACACATACACACATACACATACACCACATATCTACATACACACACACGCACACACAACAGGCCCAGCCTTCAATCGACATGTGCACAGTACAAAAGGAAATTTCAACAGGCACACACACACACACACACACACACACACACACACACACACACACACACACACACACACACAAACACACACATAGTAGGAACAATTCAGTCTGAGGGCCATAAGGTGGTAATTGCTGTAATGTACAACCCGCCACAGAACTGCAGGAGGCCAAGAGAAGAATACGACGAGAGCAACAGAGCAATGGTAGACACACTAGCCGAGGTAGCCAGAAGAGACCACATGGGGAGAGCAAAGTTACTAGTTATGGGTGATTTCAATCACAAAGAGATTGATTGGGAAAACCTGGAGCCCCACGGGGGTCCTGAATCATGGAGAGCCAAGATGATGGATGTGGTACTGGAAAACCTCATGCATCAACATGTTAGAGACACTACCAGAGAGAGAGGTGGGGATGATCCAGCAAGACTGGACCTAGTATTCACCTTGAGTAGTTCGGACATTGAGGATATCACGTATGAAAGGCCCCTTGGAGCTATTGATCATTTGATTCTGTGTTTTGATTATATAGTTGAGCTACAAGTGGAGAGGGGAGCAGGAATAGGAAGGGAGAAACGAAACTACAAAATGGGGGACTACACAGGCATGAGGAACTTCCTACAAGACGTTCAGTGGGAGAGAGAATTGGCAGGAAAACCAGTAAAAGAAATGATGGAATATGTTTTAACCAAATGCAAAGAGGCAGAGGAGAGGTTTGTCCCCAAGGAAAACAGAAGTAATGGGAAGACCAGAACGAGTCCTTGGTTCACCCAGAGGTGTAGGGAGGCAAAAACTAAGTGTAATAGAGAATGGAAAAAGTACAGAAGACAAAGGACCCAGGAAAATAAAGAGATTAGCTGAAGAGCCAGAAACGAATATGCACAGGTAAGAAGGGAGGCTCAGCGACAATGTGAAAATGATATAGCATCAAAAGTCAAGTCTGACCCGAAGCTGTTGTATAACCACATCAGGAGGAAAACAACAGTCAAGGACGAGGTAATCAGGCTGAGGAAGGAAGGTGGGGAGTTCACAAGAAACGACCAAGAGGTATGTGAGGAGCTCAACATGAGATTTGAAGAAGTATTTACACAGGAGACAGGAAGGACTCCAGGAATTCAGAATAGGAAGGTATACCAACAAGTGCTGGATGAAATACACACAACCGAGGAGTAGGTGAAGAAGCTGCTATGTGAACTCGATGTTGTGTGTGCCACTAACACAAATCTTCAACACATCCATTGAAACTGGGCAACTACCTGAGGCGTGGAAGATGGCAGATGTAGTCCCAATATTTAAGAAAGGAGACAGACACGAGGCATTAAACTACAGACCTGTGTCACTGACGTGTATAGTATGCAAAGTCATGGAGAAGATCATCAGGAGGAGAGTGGTGGAGCACCTAGAAAGACACAAGCTTATAAACGACAACCAGCACGGTTTCAGGGAAGGAAAATCCTGTGTCACAAACCTACTGGAGTTTTATGACAAGGTAACAGAAGTAAGACACGAGAGAGAGGGGTGGATAGACTGCATTTTTTTGGACTGCAAGAAGGCGTTCGACACAGTTCCTTACAAGAGGGTAATGCAAAAGCTAGAGGATCAGGCACACGTAACAGGAAAAGCAATGCAATGGATCAGAGAATATCTGACAGGGAGGCAACAACGAGTCATGGTACGTGACGAGGTGTCAGAGTGGGCACCTGTGACGAGTGGAGTTCTACAAGGGTCAGTCCTAGGACCTGTACTGTTTTTGGTATATGTGAATGACATAACGGAAGCGATAGACTCAGAAGTGTCCCTGTTTGCAGATGATGTGAAGTTAATGAGAAGAATCAAATCAGTCGAGGATCAGGCAGGACTACAAAGAGACCTGGACAGGCTACAAGCCTGGTCCAGTAACTGGCTCCTTGAATTTAACCCTGCCAAATGTAAAGTCATGAATATCGGATAAGGGCAAAGAAGACCGCAGACAGAGTATAGTCTAGGTGGCCAAAGACTGCAAACCTCACTCAAAGAAAAAGATCTTGGGGTGAGTATAATACCGAGCACATCTCCTGAGGCACACATCAATCAGATAACTGCTGCAGCATACGGGCGGCTGGCAAACCTAAGAATAGCGTTCCAATACCTCACTAAGGAATCATTCAAGACTCTGTACACCATATACGTCAGGCCCATACTGGAGTATGCAGCACCAGTTTGGAACCCACACCTGGTCAAGCACGTCAAGAAATTAGAGAAAGTGCAAAGGTTTGCAACAAGACTAGTCCCAGAGCTAAGGGGATTGTCCTACGAAGAAAGTTTAAGGGAAATCGGCCTGACGACACTAGAGGACAGGAGGGTTAGGGGAGACATGATAACGACATATAAAATACTGCGAGGAATAGATAAGGTGGACAGAGACAAGATGTTCCAGAGAGGGGACACAGAAACAAGGGGTCACAATTGGAAGTTGAAGACTCCTATGAGTCAAAGGGATGTTAGGAAGTATTTCTTCAGTCATAGAGTTGTCAGGAAGTGGAATAGCCTAGAAAGCGACATAGTGGAGGCAGGAACCATACATAGTTTTAAGACTAAGTGTGATAAAGCTCATGGAGCAGGGAGAGAGAGGACCTAGTAGCAATCAGTGAAGAGGCAGGGCCAGGAGCTATGAATCGACCCCTGCAACCACAAATAGGTGAGTACACACACACACACGCCCCGATGGCATGGTGGCTAGCGCTCTTGCTTCACGCATGGAGGGCCCGGGTTCAATTTTCGGCGGGGTCGAAACATTTCGAAGTGTTTCGTTACACACACACACACACACACATACATACAACAGGCCTAGTGTCTAATCGACATGTGCCTAGGACAAAATGGTAACTAACACGTGGCAATGCTTTATTTACAGGGAGCAAAGTCAGGGTATTTTTCCAGAATGGTCTGTAATATACCACTGTGGATAAAAGACTTTGACATATCTTGAACATTTCTGAGTGAGTTGTCTCTGAATTCATTAATTTTGTCGCACTCCAGTACATAATGACGCAAAGTGTGACAATAATCCAACTGACAAAGTTTACATTTGTTTGGTCTACATCTGGTGGTGGTGATTTAACCTGCCAAAGCTACTTGTAACCCAGCCGGAGGCGGGCAGTGGTGACATCCAAGAGTCTGCTTATTTTGTTGGATGCACCATAGACATGTGGCTCCTCCTGCATGATAGAATGATGATAGATGGACTGACTGGTGGCAATCTCCATGACGGGCCTAACAATGTTTATTCATGAACAATACGTAAGATAATTTTTTTTCGTATATTCTTAAACAAATTGTTTTTAAATATATATTATAAATAATGCAATATAAAATAAAATATATCTTTATTTGCTGTATACGATTCCATAAACAGTATATTAATATTTTTCATATATTAATAATATTTACATAAGTTTTGCAAAGTTCATCTTAGTCATCAGTTTAGGGAGTGAGGTTGCTGCTTCAACTGGATGGATCATAATCATACTTCATAGGATCAATTCTATATGAAGTGTGCTGAGTTCCTTGACCGTAACTCAGATATGAATCCAACCTCGAGGATGAGGCTTAATGTGACCCTCTGAGCGGGAAGCTGCACAGGACTTGTTCCTGAGCATTGATGACCGTTCACTACTGGTTTACCAGAGGTGAAGGAGGCTCACATAGGCTGAGAGGTTAAGATTCTCACACTTCTAGGAAGTTCTTTTTAATCAGGACAATTTGGTCCACTCCCTCCGGGGAAGAAATAATTCTATTGAAAATAGAAGTGAGGTTTAAGATGTTATACTGGACGGCCTGGTGGCTAAAGGTCCGATTCTTGTTTTCTTTGGCAAATGTTTAGAAGCATGTATGTAGAATGCAATGACAGTTTCAATAAGATCGGCCAACAAACAACTGAGAAAAAAAATAATTAATGATTTTGACATATGGCAGCCGGTACTTCTGGTCTGGCGGTGCTGCGGACACTTTCCCACTCGTAGAATACATCTAACCCCAATATATTATAAAATTTATGAATGCGTGATAGCTTGTCATAATGCCGAAAAAAAAATACATTGGTTCGCTTTTGACACACTAAAATATATGCCTTTTTACCAACACAAAATAAACAATAATTGAGATATTCCAAATTTTGTTTCACATTATATTCAAACACTTTGTTTTATATTCCCTGTGAAAATCATTACAATCTAATCATTAATAATTTAGGGATGGCAAGCAATAGGTCAAAATCTTACTTTCGATATAATCAATCGCGGAAAAGCGCGCACGCCTCATTTACGTCAAAAGATTCACGAAAATCTCGCTGTTTTGGGCTTTTTCTACAGGCGCCTTGTAATGCAGCGCTGTATGACCCTTGTGGTTTAGCGCTTGGTGGCTAAAGCTCTCGCTTCACACAGCGAGGGCCTGGGTTCGATTCCCAGCCAGGGCAGAAACATTGGGCGTGTTTCTTTACACCTGTTGTCTATGTTCCCCATCAGTAAAATGGGTACCTGGGTGTTAGTCGACTGGTGTGAGTCGCATCCTAGGACACTGACCTAATCTGCCCGAAATGCTCAGCATAACAAGGGACTTTCTATATAGTAATATGTCATTGATGTCAGCTAGGCCTGTATACCATGTACATGTACTTGTAGTAAATAAAGATATTATTATTATAATATAATACGCCTTGTAAGTGATCTCTTATTATTCCCCATGTTAAAATGCCGTTTTCTTTAAGTACGCCAGCGAGGCAATAGAGAAACCGTATGTTTATAAGCAGGAACATTGCTAGATCAAGGTCTCCGATGACTGCACTCTCCGGTATATGACACTTAGTATTATTTTGGCCGTCTTTATTATGCTTTTATCTTATATATCTTATGTCTGATATCATTATTGAATAAATGTTATAAGCAGATAAAGTGTATTAATAATAATAACGTCAGTATAAAGACACTTGTTGGGAGTATCAAACCGCTGATCATGCAACTATCGTCCTTGGCTGCCTCTTGACTCCGCCCACCTCCGCCCCTCCCACCTCTGCAATAAGCCAATAAGGTGAGGTGTTAATTCACCGGTAATTCTCCCAGTCCGGGTCTTTACCAGATAGCGACCCGGCCCTGGCGTCGGAGTATCAGAGACCTATGTCTCCCATGGGAGGGAGTACCCCTCAGCGGTGGGATCAACTGGCCACAGGCCTAGCCACATTCCCCCACCAGCACGAGGCAGGTAAGTAGATAAAAGCTAGGCCGCTCTGGTCTGTCACCTTCCCCGCCTCAAGGAGGCTGATGGGAAGGGCAGACTTGAGAGCCGCAGATAGTAGCAAGCTCCAGCCTTGGCACCTACCCTGCCCTAGAAGGGCTGGGCATGGTGATCGACTAATGAGCCAATAAGGAGGTGTTGATTCACCGGGAATTCACCCGGCCCGGGTTTTTACCAGATGGCGACCCGGCTCCGGCTCCCTGGCGTGTGAGTATCAGAGACCTATGTCTCCCATGGGAGGGGGTACCCCTCAGCGGCGGGACCAACTGGTCCCAGGCCTAGCCACATTCCCCACCAGCACGAGGCAGGTGGTAGATAGATGCTAGGCCACTCTGGTCTGCCACCTTCCCCGCCCC
>WNWK01058841.1:0-10342 GCA_009830355.1 Cherax destructor | reverse complement strand
TTGGACTAATTACTGTCCACCACACAATTAATTAACTGTGTACTCTATACTCACTTCCTACGATCAGTCACTTATTTATTAAATAATTAATTCAATAATGATTAATTCACTAATCACATCCGGTTCAGGACGGACCAACGGGCGCTATGGGGAATTGTGGGAGATAAGTCTATCTGGGACACCGCCACTTGCAATAAACAAACTCCCAGAGAGATGACCGACTCGTATAATTTTACCGCAGTCATTCCCTTTAAGGTATGTGAGAACTTTACCCACTCCTGGCCACATCCAAGGGGTACCTTCAATATTCTCACGTTAGCCCACTGAAATGCGGCATATACCACCCCAGCCCCACCCTGGGGTCGACAGAGCACCAGACGATGCCATATTGTCTATTCCCTCAGGTAGAGACTTGGAGTGGATACAAAAAAAATATGGGAATATAGAGATCAAATAAAAAGGAACATTACTAGAATATGGGAGAATAGACGGTAGCGGTCTATTCTCTTGGGAGTATGCTGCCACCACCTGCTCTTTTAATAGTGGAAGGGCTAAAAGAAACGATAGTCATAGGAGAAGGGAGAAAACCAAGGAGTTTGGGTTAGAGCAGGAGAAAACCCAGTGAGAAATAATACAGGATAGTTAAAACAAGATAGGGGTCCTGATAAGTACTGGCTCTTAGGGTAGCATGGCCTGAAAACACGAGCAGTAGGCACCTTATCAGGGCTTGGCTCTCCACAGAAAAATGATAACATCAATAGGTTATTAATTTAGTCTCTGACACATGGACCTTGTATACATGGCTCAAAGGTGGAAGTAAAACATACCCAGACATAACCACTTACAATTTAATACACACATTACCAGGGTATCAGAAAGTGTTGGCACAAAAACAACAATTGTAATAGCAAATGGTATCTGAAAGTATTGACACACAAAAAAAATTCTATCAACAAATACTTAATTCTTAGAGTAAGCCTTGCTTACTGATGTTAACACTCCCTCCCCACATAGCTTTTCCATACTGAGATTTACATTTCCTTGATACATTCCTGCCTCAGGATGCTCCTGAGACCTTCCAAATCCCCAGATTACAAGCCTGGTCTGATCCTCCAGGGCTAGGGTGTTCAAGGTCTCTAGCACTATCCTCTCCTCAGTATTTCTGGTGGATCTCTCCTACTTTGGAGGCATTTCTTTGGGGGGTGCCTGGTTGCTAACCCCTAGCCTTCTCCTACTCTTGAGGCATCTCTTTGGGGGGTGCCTGGTTGCTGCTAAGACTTGTTAGCAGCAGTATAATCAATATGAGAAGTTGAAAAAGGCTTCTTAAGCTGACAAAGGTGTGAGAGTGGATAGGGGAACTCTTCCGCGTGTTCCCTCCCTTGTTTTGAATCGAATCCCTCTCATGTACACAAACTCTTTACAAATTTCGACACAAGAAGGTCAACTTGCCTCTATAAACCTTATTTCTACTCACAATAATTATTACAATGAATACTAATACTAGAAAAACAATCAGACACAAAGAAAATTAATGTTATACACTATATTACAGATTAACAAAAATTCTAGAGAAAACATATTGGAACATACAATAACAGAGCAACAGAATGCGAAGATAATCACAGTTCAAATACATTTCTTGAGTTAATTAACAGCATTTATTTCTTTCCCCTGAGTTACAGAACTATGCACATGGTAAATAGATAAGGATATAGACAAGAAATATAAGTGAGGACAGTCATGAAATTTTCACAACTAATATTTATCACACCTTACATAAATAATGCTTGAGGGGCTGATTTGCTTCATTACACCACTGCACTCTGGACCAGTATAAATAGATCTGAGTAGATAATATTAATAATTATGGTATGATTAAATTTAAGTGGACTGTATAGGTTATGGGCGACTGATCAAATCGAAAGAAAGGTAGAGAACACACAATTAAGTTAACATGACCATCACTCACCTAATTAACAGCATCATAGCGGTGCATGGTAGATCGTTGACCTAGCTAAAGTACATCTACTGTGCATAACAATATTATTGGCCAACAATAAAGACGACATAAGATTACTTAGCTTTAGATGAGGGAGTCGTTTCATTGTTGACGTCCTCCTGCGATCTGATTCGATCGCGATGGTAAGAGTTGTCCCGTCGAGTCAAGGAAGGTTAATTTCCGTGAACTCTTATAGGCCCACGAGACCGGGCATTAGTTAACATGTGGTTGGTCGGGGTAGCGATTCAGATCCTCTCACTATTCCGACCTTATATTGTTTATACGTGTAGCTTTACACACTACATATATCCTGGCTCAATGCCCCACTAGTTTATACACATTCACCGTCTCGATACTTGGATTTCGAGTAGATAACTTGTGATATGTTAGTTCATCTCCTCCGCATCTAACATGGCGGTCGGGGTATGGCGTACCCACGCTAGCCTCGCTCGGTACAATCACCCCCTGATTATTTACAACTCGGTTTCACTATATTCACCATTTCACAATATTCATCGAATATATTTCAGTCTCTTCTAAGACGAAAGCCCCCCAGCATCAGGGGTTATGACTTTATCCTGTCGTGTGGTCGCTTCACTGAGTTCAAATAGGCCTATGTGGACATACCATGCCGGCGCCATTCGTTATTTCACAATTACTGTCCTATTACTGGACCTCCTGGACCGATTGTCCCACTTTATATTCACCGCGTCACTGGATACTCCTCCACATTACGAAAGGAGGTAATTAAATCTGGTTTGGCGGCCGGAATCTCCAATTTTGGCAGGCCATCCCATCACCTCAAATCCCGGGTGTAGGCCAGGTTTCCACTCTCCCCTCTCTCCCTGCCTCCCTGCCCAGCTTCCCGCTGGTCCGATGGTTCCCTATTCATACCCCCATGTACCAGCGGTACATTAAGGATATCTGTTCATATTGAAAAGTTTATCAATTACAACTTTCGGAAAATACCAATATTTTCCACAATGATTATACTGGTATTAAGGTTAGGTAATTGTAGTGATTAACTAGGTTTACAAAATTGAGGTAGTACGAAAATTAAAGAATTTATCAATTAGTTTATATATTAATGGAAATGGTGACATGTTGGCATGATACAGTTTCTATATTGGAGTGTCTTATGCAAACTTATGACTAGCTTAAGAATTATGAAGCAATAGTTGTATTAGAATCTTGGCTGCAGTCATGTGCAAAATTAAGGGGGAATCACAGATATCAATAAATGTAATTTTGTTGTGGATATGTGCAAGATAAAGTAATTTTCATGTGGTTAGTTACCAGTAAGTGAGATAAGATGTTTTTAACGGTGCTTTTGAAAATGGAGGTTGTGTCTGCAGTTCTAGAGTTTTCAGGCAGGGAGTTCCAGATTTTAGGCCCTTTTATGTACATTGAATTTTTTTATAGATTTAGTCGGACACAGGGAATGTCAAAGAGATGTTTGTGTCTGGTATTGTGGAAACTTTTTGAGTCACGCAAGTTCCACAGGGTAAGTGAGCCAATAGGAGCCTTAAACATACCATGGATCGGCCCTTGGAGTTTATAAACCTACACACCCAACCAAAACAAGCATACACATTCAAGTTGGCGAAGGTAACAATTGTGTACATTTTAATTGATAGATTTATTCACCTAGGAAAGCCTAGGAAAGTTTTTACAGTTAGTAACTAATATTAGGATTATTGAGGCAACGTTAGATGTTAATAATGTAGTTCTAACACCTTAATATAGGTAGATATAAGCCCCAAATAGACGAACCTTGGGTTATGTCAGCTAGAGAGAACTGGCAGCCCACACTTGAATCTAAGCGGGAGTGATGCTGACTCCTTCTTACCAGATCAGACTTCAAGGAGTGAACAATCACTGCGAACAAGCAGCAAACCCCACGTGACTCAACATCTGTCCCTGGGGCACGGAAGAGATATCTCGAAGTACTGAGGATATCTCACTCCATCCAGACCCAATACAGTAGGACCTTACCTCTTTTCTTCTCAGTATCTGGCCAGTTTTCTGGGGGAAACGTGTGTAGGTTTTTGTTGGGGGTCTCTCGTACGGTTGGACGCAAATTAGCAGGTACCAGCGTCCCATGGTTGAGTAAAAATCTGGAAGCTAGTGTCTCATACAGTTTAGATATTGCTTGGAGGATATACCCTAGAGCTGGGGATTCTGAGGTAATACAAGACACTAATATCACTTAATTTATAGATTAAGACTCTACCCTTCACATGGTGTTTGGAGGGGGTTATAGCTTAGGAAAATTAGGAGCCACAGGTCCACTCCATCAAGTAAGTTAAACCCTTTCTTAATAGTGCATGAAGTGGGGAATACTTTTTACTGCAGTTAGCTAGAAATTTGTCCTATAGCCACTTGTAAGTCTGAGAGAAGTGTCTCAGAGTGTCTGTGTCAACAGTGCTTGTTCAAAGTGCAGCTTACAAGAAGGCAGTCCCAAAACAAGTTTCTACAGGTATCATGTCTGTGGGTCCTATCACAACTGTCAAGAAAGAGTTTTATTTCAGGGTTAAAGTTGGTATTTATGGTTATATAAATGTAGAGTGCAGAGTAGTAAGTGTGGATGTTCTGAACAGTGAATAAGTTTAGGTCTTTGAAGAGTGGGGGGATGTTGCCTAGCGTTGGATTGCGTGATAATTCTTACTGTGGCTTTTTGTTGGGTTATTATTGGTTTTAGGTGTCTTGCTGCTGTTGATCCCCAAGCACAAATGGCATATGTAAGGTAGGTATAGATGAGTGAATAGTATAGTGTGAGTAGGGCTGATTGTGGTACATAGTAAAGTATCTTAGAGAGGATCACCACAGTTTTGGACACTTTCTTAGTTATGTGTTGGATATGAGTGCTGAATTTCAGGTTACTGTCGAGGTAAAGGCCCAGGTATTTGCCCTCATTATGTACTCACCTAATTATGGTTGCAGGGGTCGAGACTCAGCTCCTGGCCCCGCCTCTTCGCTGTCCGCTACTGGGTATCTGCTCTCCCTGCTCCATGAGCTTTATCATACCTTGTCTTAAAACTATGTATGGTTCCTGCCTCCACTATATCTTTCTCTAGACTATTCCACTTCCTGACTACTCTGTGGCTGAAGAAATGCTTCCTAACATCCATTTGACTCATCTGAGTCTTCAGCTTCCAGTTGTGTCCCCTTGTTTCTGTGTTCCCTCTCTGGAACATCCTGTCACTGTCTACCTTGTCGATTCCCTGCAATATTTTGTATGTCGTTATCATGTCTCCTCTGACCCTTCTTTCCTCCAGTGTTGTTAGTCCTATTTCCCTCAACCTTTCTTCATAGGACAGACCCCTTAGTTGTGGAACTAACCTTGTCGCAAACCTTTGCACTTTCTCTAGTTTCTTTACGTGCTTGACCAGGTGTGGGTTCTAGACTGGTGCTGCAGTATCTTGAACGATTCCTTGTTAAGGTAACGGAACGCTAATCTTACGTTTGCCAATCGCCCATATGCTGCTGCAGTAATCTGGTTGATGTGTGCCTCCGGAGACGTGCTTGGCGTCATACTCACCCCAAGGTCTTTCTCCTTTGCCGAGATTTGTAGCCTTTGTCCGCCTAGCCTGTACTCTGTCTTCGGTCTTCTTTGCCCTTCTCCGATCTTCATGACTTTGCATTTGGTGGGATTGAATTCGAGAAGCCAGTTGCTAGACCAGATATCAAGCTTGTCCAGGTCTGTTTGAAGTCCTGCTTGGTCCTCTTCCGATGTGATTCTCCTCATTAATTTCACATCATCTGTTAAATCACCACCACCAGATGTAGACCAAACAAAATGTAAACTTTGTCAGTTGGATTATTGTCACACCCTGCGTCATTATGTACTGGAGTGCGACAAAATTAATGAATTCAGAGACAACTCACTCAGAAATGTTCAAGATATGTCAAAGTATTTTATCCACAGTGGTATATTACAGACCATTCTGGAAAAATACCCTGACTTTGCTCCCTGTAAATAAAGCATTGCCACGTGTGTGTGTGTGTGTGTGTGCGTGTTGATTGCCATTTTGTCTTATGCACATGTCGATTGAAGGCTGGGCCTGTTGTGTGTGCGTGTATTTGTGTGTATGTATATATGTGTACTCACCTATTTGTACTCACCTATTTGTGGTTGCAGGTGTCGAGTCATAGCTCCTGGCCCCGCCTCTTCACTGATTGCTACTAAGTCCTCTCTCTCCCTGCTCCATGAACTTTATCAAACCTCGTCTTAAAACTATGTATGGTTCCTGCCTCACTATGTCGCTTTCTAGGCTATTCCACTTCCTGACAACTCTATGACTGAAGAAATATTTCCTAACATCCCTTTGACTCATAGGAGTCTTCAACTTCCAATTGTGACCCCTTGTTTCTGTGTCCCCTCTCTGGAACATCTTGTCTCTGTCCACCTTATCTATTCCTCGCAGTATTTTATATGTCGTTATCATGTCTCCCCTAACCCTCCTGTCCTCTAGTGTCGTCAGGCCAATTTCCCTTAACCTTCCTTCGTAGGACAATCCCCTTAGCTCTGGGACTAGCCTTGTTACAAACCTTTGTACTTTCTCTAATTTCTTGACGTGCCTGACCAGGTGTGGGTTCCAAACTGGTGCTGCATACTCCAGTATGGGCCTGACGTATATGGTGTACAGAGTCTTGAATGATTCCTTAGTGAGGTATTGGAACGCTATTCTTAGGTTTGCCAGCCGCCCGTATGCTGCAGCAGTTATCTGATTGCTGTGTGCCTCAGATGTGCTCGGTATTATACTCACCCCAAGATCTTTTTCCTTGAGTGAGGTTTGCAGTCTTTGGCCACCTAGACTATACTCTGTCTGCGGTCTTCTTTACTCTTCCCCGATCTTCATGACTTTACATTTGGCAGGGTTAAATTCAAGGAGCCAGTTACTGGACCAGGCTTGTAGCCTGTCCAGGTCTCTTTGTAGTCCTGCCTGATCCTCGACTGATTTAATTCTTCTCATTAACTTCACATCATCTGCAAACAGGGACACTTCTGAGTCTATCCCTTCCGTTATGTCATTCACATATACCAAAAACAGTACAGGTCCTAGGACTGACCCTTGTGGAACCCCACTCGTCACAGGTGCCCACTCTGACACCTCGTCACGTACCATGACTCGTTGTTGCCTCCTGTCAGATATTCTCTGATCCATTGCAGTGCCTTTCCTGTTACGTGGCCTGATCCTCTAGCTTTGCATTAACCTTTGTGAGGAACTGTGTCGAACGCCTTCTTGCAGTCCAAGAAAATGCAGTCTATCCACCCCTGTCTCTCGTGTCTTACTTCTGTTACCTTGTCATAAAACTCCAGTAGGTTTGTGACACAGGATTTTCCTTCCCTGTGTGCTCACCTAACTGCTCACCTAATTGTGGTTGCAGGGGTCGAGACTCAGCTCCTGGCCCCGCTCTTCGCTGTCTGCTACTGGGTCTCTGCTCTCCCTGCTCCATGAGCTTTATCATACCTTGTCTTAAAACTATGTATGGTTCCTGCCTCCACTATATCTTTATCTAGACTATTCCACTTCCTGACTACTCTGTGGCTGAAGAAATGCTTCCTGACATCCCTTTGACTCATCTGAGTCTTCAGCTTCCAGTTGTGTCCCCTTGTTTCTGTGTTCCCTCTCTGAAACATCCTGTCACTATCTACCTTGTCAATTCCCCGCAGTATTTTGTATGTCGTTATCATGTCTCCTCTGACCCTTCTTTCCTCCAGTGTTGTTAGTCCTATTTCCCTCAATCTTTCTTCATAAGACAGACCCTGAGATGTGGAACTAACCTTGTCGCAAATCTTTGCACTTTCAGTTTCTTTACGTGCTTGACCAGGTGTGGGTTCCAGACTGGTGCTGCATATTCTATTATGGGCCTGACGTACACGGTATACAGTATCTTGAACGATTCCTTGTTAAGGTAACGGAACGCTAATCTTAGGTTTGCCAGTCGCCCATATGCTGCCGCAGTTATCTGGTTGATGTGTGCCTCCGGAGACGTGCTTGGCGTTATACTCACTCCAAGGTCTTTCTCCTTTGCCGAGGTTTGTAGCCTTTGTCCGCCTAGCTTGTACTCTGTCAGCGGTCTTCTTTGCCCTTCTCCGATCCTCATGACTTTGGCATTGGAGGGATTGAATTCAAGAAGCCAATTGCTAGACCAGATGTCGAGCTTGTCCAGGTCTGTTTGCAGCCCTGCCTGGTCCTCTTCCGATGTGATTCTCCTCATTATTTTCACATCATCCGCGAATAGAGACACTTCTGAGTCTATCCCGTCCGTCATGTCATGTGTATGTGTGTGTATGTGTGTCTGTGTATATGTAAGTGTGTATGTATATGTGTGTGTGTGTGTGACCCAACAATTAAAATTTGCACCAAGAACTCATTACAGTTGTGACCGGGTGTAGACTAGTGAATTGTTCATTGTTTTATAAGTTGTTCATGATTGTAACCATGTATAAACGTAAGTAAGTAAATTTACTTACATGTTTCATTACCTTTGTAACCTGTGAGTTCATTACCTTTGTAGCTTGTTAGTTCATTACCTTTGTAACATGCTCAGCTATCAAAACTTTAGGGTCCAGTCCCTGGACCCATTATGTACCTCTGTAATCTTTTGACTACCGCCCACAGGATGGGTATGGGGTGCATAATAAAGATATCAAACTAAACTAAACTGCGAACAGAGACACTTCTGAGTCTATCCCGTCCGTCATGTCATTTACATATACCAAGAATAACACTGGTCCTAGGACTGACCCCTGCGGTACACCGCTCGTCACAGGTGCCCGCTGTGATACCTCATCACGCACCTTGACCCGTTTGTGGGGAATTAAGAGATTACCTGTCTGGGCTTCACCGTCACTTACAACAAAATAATCTCCCGGAGACTCTCTAATTGTAACTGATTCTCTGTCATCCATAAATGCTCTCAACTCATCAAGTATAACTTGTAGCATGCTTGTGTCAGAAGCCAGACACAGGTATGGTAGGATTGTGGATAGTAGAGTCAGAGTGACATGCTTGGATTCCATTCACATTGGTCTTCAGATGCATGATAGAACTGATAAATTGGCAAGTTTTTATGCTTTCAAAGAGGGGGTAGATTACATCTTGGCTTGTCAGTTAGCAGTTTGAGAACAATAATACGAAAAGAACTAGAACTGAATTTTATTGACTTAAGACTCAGGGAGATTGACACCAGTCAGTCCATCTATCATCATTCTATCATGCAGGAGGAGCCACATGTCTATGGGCATCCAACAAAATAAGCAGACTCTTGGATGTCACTACCGCCCGCCTCCGGTGGTTACAAGTATCTTTGGCAGGTTAAATCACCACCACCAGATGTAGACCAAACAAAATGTAAACTTTGTCAGTTGGGTTATTGTCACACCCCTTTCGTCATTATGTACTGGAGTGCGACAAAATTAATGAATTCAGAGACAATCACTCAGAAATGTTCAAGATATGTCCAGTATTTTATCCACAGTGGTATGTTACAGACCATTCTGAAAATACCCTGACTTTGCTCCCTGTAAATAAAGCATTGCTACGTACGTACGTGTGTGTGTGTGTGTGTGTGTGTGTGTGTGTGTGTGTGTGTGTGTGTGTGTGTGTGTGTGTGTGTGTGTGTGTGTGTGTGTGTGGCGCGCGGCTGATTGCCTTTTTTTGTCCTGTGCACATGTCGATTGAAGGTGGCCTTTGTTGTGCGGTGTATGTATATATGTGTGTGTATTGTGTGTGTGTATGTGTATATGTGTGTATGTGTGACCCAACAATAAAATTTGCACCAAGAACTCATTACAGTTGTGACTGGGGTAGACTAGTGAAGTGTTCATTGCGTTATAATTTGTTCATGATTGTAACCATGTATAAACGAAGTAAGTAAATTTACTTACATGTTTCATTACCTTAACTTGGAGTTCATTACCTTTGTAGCTTGTTAGTTCATTACCTTTGTAACTTGCTTAAGCATTAACTTTGGGGCCCTGGACCCATTATGTACCTCTGTAATCTTTTTTACTACCGCCCACAGGATGGGTATGGGGTATAATAAAGATATCAAACTAAAGAGTTTGACCGACCCAACCAGGCATGCCAGTGGCTCTCCCCATTACAGTTTTATAATTGTTTTATAATTGTAACTACCCTTGTACACTTGTAAATGCATTGAAATAAAAAATTATTATTATTTTTATTATTATTATTATTATTATAGTATAATTTTCCCCCTGGCACCCCGTTGAGGCGTGTGAGAAAACTTGACCCACTCCTGGTCGCATCCAAGGGGTCCCTTCGAATTCTCACATAAATCCACATCTATCCTTGACCATTTATTAAGAAT
>WNWK01058840.1:0-10342 GCA_009830355.1 Cherax destructor | reverse complement strand
AAAATCCCAAAAAAGAGGGCCCGCCAAACACGGGGTGTTGGTCCCCCATAACCAACAACATTGGGGAGAGTTTCGTGCCATCATTTTTTATAGCTTAATAGCAACTAATTGCACATTTAAGCAATTTATTGCTGGGGCACTATGCCTTTATCAACTCCTGCTGCTTTAGTATCAAAATATATAGAATCACTGAATCCAAAAATTTCCTCTCAGCCCTTTTGGAAAGGGCTGGCACTAGGACTTTTTTGGGGGTCTGGCATTTAGCAGTTCAAGCACTAAAACCAATGGCATAATGAAAAATGTTTGGTATAAATGCATGGTGGCGGTTTCTCGCTGGAAAACTTTCCCGGGTTTGAATGGGGTGGGGCCCGCTCGGACCATACCCTTTTCGGGGACGAATCACAAACCCGAGCAGACCAAACACTGAAATTTTTGAAAAAAATATCACAACTCGATTTTCACGAACTCCGATGGTAACAAACCCCGGGGGGGCCCACTTTTGTTTCAGACCCCAGGAGAATTAACAAAAAAATTTTTTTTAAATTAAATATAGTTTACATACAGAAAGAATGACAACTAAATAAAAGACTTATAACATGTATAAATGAACATTTAACATCCCTTACCTTTTTTCCCCTCTTGTTGGTGTATGGAAGATGGAAAAGGGGGAAGAGGGGGGGGAAAACATTCGTCCCCCCTTAAACAAAGTTTTGTTTAAATTTCCCATGAATATTCAATTCTCCCTTTATGATAGACAAAGGTAGTTCATAGAAACGATTAAAATCGGAACATATATTGTGGGAATAAAGGTTCCCACAGTGGTGGGGTAGGATGACCCAGGGGGCCAAAAGTGGCCCTGGTTTTCGGTTTTAACCGTTCCCGGGGAGGAAAAAAACTGAAACAACGAAAACTGAAACCATTTTCCCCAAAAAATAATGGAAATTAAAATTAATCCCCAGAAACCCAAATTTAAAAAAAAATTTGGGGGTTTTTAAAAATGATTTACATCAAAAAGAAGAAAGAATGGGGCCTTTTTTACTGAAGAGATGTTTCGGGGGGGAGGGGAGAGCCCCCTTTTTGGAAGGGGAATCCCCCCCCATGGTTGGTACCAAGTCCTCTCGGGGGCATTTTCCTTTTTGTTTTTAACCCACTAGGACCAGCTTGAGAGTCACTGCACACCTGTGGCACTAAATATCTCTCCAGAGAGCTCTGTGTCTGGCGGTTCTTTAAAATGTCCCTAAAATGAGACATGGAATTGTCATTGTAAAAGTAGCCAGCAGGATTGCAACATCTTTGTCAGGGTGATTTCTCCACAAATGATTGCACCCTACTCCACATTACAAATCTTTAATTCTAAGAAGGCACCTTACATCTCTCTCTTCCTCCACTGAAGAATTTCCTCAGATCTGTTTTGTTGTTGCACCTCAAGCTTTTGGGCAGCTCTTCAGTGGTTAGATCTTCTTGTGGTCCTCCACCAACTCTTCCACATCCCTCCATTCAATCCAACCCCATGGAAGTCCCAATTCCACAATATTTTCCACAACTTCCCAAAAACCCTCGGGGTTGCTTCAAACCCTTAAAAAATCCCTCTCTAGACACAATCTGGCCACAATTTCCCCAAGCAGAGTTCATTTCCGGAGGTCCTCCCTGCCAAGCTTTATCTATAAGGCCATGCAATGGAAGATATCAAGTGACCCTTCCAGAACTTTTTTGGGTCAATTTGTGTCATTGGTCACATCAAAACCTGGCTTGCTTTGGTGTACAGTTTTTAGTTTGAAATGACTTGTGGTCCATGGGCTGGGGGGAGGGGTGGGGGGAGGCAAGAACTTCCTTTTACAAATCTGAAATCCTTAGACATTTGGTCTCCAAGTCTTGAGGATGACCAGGAGCATTGTCATACCAGGGGCACTTAGGGCAATTTATTCTCCAATAAATAATTCTTCCACTCCAAACACTTGATTAAACCATTCCAGGAAAATTTCCCTAGTGACCCATGTTAGCATTAGACTTCCAAAACACACACAATTTACTCTTGTCAACACTGTAGTCCCTGAACACTCTGGGATTTTCAGAGTGATACACGAGTAAAGGCTTCACTTTGAAATCCCCACTATCGTTACCACACAACATTAGAGTTAGCCTGTCTTTCATAGGCTTGTGTCCCCGCATTCCCTTTTTCCTCCTGCGTGATGTAGGTCCTCCTTGGCATTTTCTTCCAAAAGAGGCCTGTTTCGTACAATTAAACACTTGTTGGGGTTTGAAATTTTCAGCCTCTACATATTTTTAAAGTCGCCCACAAATTTTTCAGCCCCTTTTTATCTGAACTGGCCCCTCACCATGCCTTACAACACTGTGTATGCCAGTTCCTCTTAAATTTTTCGAACCAGCCTTTGCTGGCCTTAAATTCATCAACATCAACATCACTGGTTCCAGGCATTTTCTTGACAAGATCGGCATGCAACTGCCTTGCTTTTTCACGTATGATGGATTGCACAATACTATCACCCGCTAGCAGTTTTTGGTTTATCCACAGCAACAACAATTTCTCCATATTTTCTATTGTTTGTGATCTCTGTTTGGTTATTGTATTCACCCCTTTCGTAACATTAGCTTCAGTGATTGCTTTTCTCTTATAAACAATGGAACCGATGGTTGTTGGGGCTTTCTTGTATATCCTGGCGAGCTTGGCAATACATACACCACTATCATATTTTTCTATTATTTCTTTCTTCAGTTCTACGGTGTTCCTCACTTTCTTTACCAAAGAAGTGGCACTAGGAGCTTTTTGGGCCCATGGTAGCTTATTTAGTAGTCACACACAATAATCAAGGCCCAAAAACAATGAATTGTTAATAAATATTTTGTATAAACTCCTGGGGTGATGTTCACTCAAGCGTAAACAATGCTAGACTGGGTGGCAATGTGCGTGGGAGGTGCGGGTGGCGGGCCTACGGCCTTTTTGTATGTCGCGGCACTGGTGGACAGGTTCCGGACCGAGCACGAAAACGGAGGGAACACACGAAAACGGAGGAGCAATTTTCCACGAAAAAACTACATGAAAACTGAAATACACGAAAACAGAGATACACGAAAACCGAGGGACCACTGTACTTACATTATTATTATAACTGATAATTAAACTTGTGTACCTGTAATTTTGCTTAACCCTTTCAGGGTCCAAGGCCATTTTTGGAAGGGGTGTGCCAGTGTCCAAGAATTTTCAAAAAAAAAAATTATTTTTTCTTATGAAATGGTAGAAAATCTTTTTCTGAAGGTAATAAAACACAAAAGTACGAAATTTGATTGAAAATTGACGAAATTATCTCTCCGAATTTTGATGTGTCAGGATATTTCACACATCGGCGATTTTGCCGACTTGACTCCCATTTCAGGCCAATTACATTATTCAAGTCGACAAAATTCTTAGCTATTTCACTAGTATTACTCCTATTCTATCGATTGTGCACAAGAAATCGACCAGTCAACTGTTTCAACTACAAAATAAAGTGATTGGAAATTGGTAATTTAGCCAATTTAACTCAAAGTTCAAAATATTCCAATTTCAAAATAGGGTGCAGAATAAACAATGCAGGAATTCCTGGCACTAAACTAACATTTGCTCTGTTCATTAGTTACGTTTTCAGTCTTTACAAATGAATTCCATTTTTATTTTTTATTCACATAATGAATTTTTATTCAAACCAAAAATGAAAGATTTACATGTTATGCAATATTGTAATAATTGTACAAAGAATATTACCACATTTGTGAACGTATATTAGACCCACCAGCTGGCGCTATTAGACGTGTGAGGTCATTTGTTTATCTTGAACATAGGCAAAATTGAACATTTCCGCTACTTTGAGCTAAGTTTCAAGCCATTTCCATTACTAAAACCAATCAAAATCATCTCTATATCTGTAATATATTTTCCATTCTATTAAATGAGACCAAGAAATCGCAAATACAACTATAAAAGTATACAAAAACACTGCATATTCGCTGTTTTAATCGAAAATTACGGTTTCAGTTTTTTTTCTCTCATTATGCACTTTGTGCTGCAGGATTTGTTTTATGTGGTGCACACTTACCACATAGATGCATTCTCTCATATCTAGGTCCAAATTTACCACTGAAAGCTTATCTGCGTGAGCTGAACTCATGACGTAGAGCTACGGTTTGGACCCAGAACTCAAAGCCGTAGAACTACGGCACGGACCCTGAAAGAGTTTATCCATCTAAATACACCCCACAATAGAATAAATTAACACAAATATGAGATGTGGTAGCCAGGCGACTTGTAGGACTTGTGGTAGCCAGGCGACTTGTAGGACTTGTGGTAGCCAGGCGACTTGCAGGACTTGTGGTAGCCAGGAAACTTGTAGGACTTGTAGTAGCCAGGCTACTTGTAGTCCAACATCAGAGAAAATGTGTACACTATAATATTACTGGGGTTAACTAGAAAATTACTCCTTTCGTATGCCTTTACTCAGGGCGTCATTTCTTCTAAAAATGGTGTTAAACAAGAATGGGAGTGTTTCTCTTTATTTATTCTGCTGTATCAACGAGAAGACTACTACACAATGTAAAGTGATAAAAACCAGACGTGTTCACCTGGTTTGTTTACATTACGTGAGTGGGGTGGGGTGGGGAGGGCTGCCCATAGTTCCCAAACCTGACTTCCTACAAATAAAACTCACCTCTCACCCTACATTAAGACTACAAATATTTTAAGGTAAGTAATGAGTGTACTGTATATGCATTTTATCGCTCTAGGGCGCTTAATGTCGTAGTAGGTGGGAGTGGCCACACAACTTTCTACAAATACAGTGGACCCCCGGTTTTCGTGATTTTTTCGTTCCAGAATGCTGTTCAAGTGCCATTACCAAACGAATTTATTCCCATAAGGAATAATGTAAAGTAGACTAGTCCTTTTAGACCCCAAAAATACACTTATAAAAGCATTTAAAAATACACTTACATAAAAGGGTGAGTTTGGAGCAGGACAAACACCGGGGGTCTACTGTAAATACTTTTCACCTCTCACGCTACATTAAGACCATTAAGACTACAAATATTTTAAGGTAAGTAATGAGTGTACTGTACATGCATTGTATCACTCTAGGGCACTTTAAGCATCGTAGTATAGTATTTGTGGGTGGGGTGGCCAGGAGGGCTACCATACCTACCACACCTGACTTCTTACAGTAAATACTACTCACCTTTTGCCCTACATTAAGACTATAAATATTTTGAGGTAAATAATGAGTGTACAGTGGACCTCCGGATTACGATGGCATCGGATTATGTTAAATTTGGAAAAAGATACTTTTTCCATAAAAATATTGGTTCGGTATATGATGATCAGCTAGGAATATGCTATTAGTCTTGGACGCATACACGTGCCCTCGGACGGCACAACGCTCCATCCAGAGTCAGTGTGCCATTGTTTACCAGCAAGTGAGCACCACCCCCGCCACCCACGCATTCATACCAAACATTTTGTCATTTTTCCACTGTTTTTAGTGCCTGCAACTACTAAATAAGCCACCATGGGTCCAACGAAAGCTCCTAGTGCCAGTCCTGTGGAAAAGAGGCTGAGAAATATGGTAGAACTGAAGAAGGAGATCATTGCAAAATATGAAAGTGGAGTGCGTGTCGCTGAGCTGGCCAGGCTGTATGGCAAACCCTATTCAACCATCGGTACTATTGTGGCCAAGGGAAATAAAATCAAGGACGCTGTTGTTGCGAAAGGTGCAAATATGATCACAAAACAAAGATCGCAAGTGCTGGAAGAAGTGGAAACTTTGTTGTTGGTGTGGATCAACGAGAAACAATTAGCAGGAGATAGTGTTATGCAGGCTATAATATCTGAAAAAGCAAGGCAGTTGCATGATGATCTCGTCAAGAAAATGCCTGCAACGAGTGCTGAAGTGAGCGAATTTAAAGCCAGCAAAGGCTGGTTTGACAGATTTAAGAAGCATAAGAACAAACAAGAACATAAGAACATAAGAAAGGAGGAACACTGCAGCAGGCCTGTTGGCCCATACTAGGCAGGTCCTTCACAATCCGTCCCACTAACAGAATATTTGCTCAACCCAATTTTCAATGCTACCCAAGAAATAAGCTTTGACAATTCTACCCACTCATGCGCGAGTCCCACTCAAATCCAACCTCTCTCACTCATGAATTTATCCAACCTAAATTTGAAACTACCCAAGGTCCTAGCTTCAATAACCCTACTAGGCAGACTGTTCCACTCATCAACTACCCTATTTCCAAACCAATACTTTCCTATATCCTTTCTAAATCTAAACTTATCTAACTTGAATCATTATTGCGGCTTCTCTCTTGGAGAGATATCCTCAAGACCTTATTTATATCCCCTTTGTTAATACCCATTTTCCACTTGTATACCTCGATCATGTCTCCCCTCATTCTACGTCTTACAAGTGAATGTAATTTTAGGGTCTTCAATCTTTCTTCGTAAGGAAGATTTCTAATGCTATGTATTAATTTAGTCATTCTACGCTGAATGGCATAGTGGCATACATATGATAAGGCATGGTGAGGCAGCCAGTTCTGACAAAAGTGTGGCTGAAAAATATGTGAAGGAATTTCAAAGTTATGTACAGGCTGAAGGATTTAAACCTGAACAAGTGTTTAATTGTGACAGAAACAGGCCTGTTTTGGAAGAAAATGCCAAACAGGACCTACATTACACAGGAGGAAAAGGCACTGCCAGTGTGGAGTAATGTGCTCCTACGATAATGTACTGTAACTTGCTACTTAGCTTATTGATGAATCCAAGATGTGCAGCCATCCCCAACACCTTCTCAGGGATCCATCTATGGCCTCATTCTCCACAGGGCTGTAAGGTAAACATCAAGTGAGTATAATTATTGCCCCAAAGGAGCATATGCCCATATTTCAGTCTTAAATGGACTGAAAGGCGGTTTACCCACTTGTTTGGACTTAAAAGTCACGATAACCGCCGTCAATAAGTAAATTTGATGTTCTTGAAATACAAGAACTGTGCAGTCCCCTGTCTGACAAGAACACAAAAACATACCTTGCTCTTGTAACATGAGCGATGGTGTTGGCTCCACCATATACGGCGGAAATGCTGTCTTGATTGTAGAATGTCGCTGATGAGTCACCGTCTTGTTTCGATGGAGTTCACTTGCGATTGTCTCTATGTTTGTCTTTTTGCAGTAAGAAGCTGCGCACACTTCTGAATATACTGCGATTTTATTCACTAAACGCGCTGGAACAGAGTTCTTATCTTATTTCCCGATGCTAGTGGAGATTAAATTAGAATAACGGATGCGTACGAATAATGTCTTTGTTGAGTTACGTCGCCTTGCGCCATATGACCCTCACGTCGTATGACCTCTTCGGAGCCCGTATTCAATCTGATCCTCGTGGTGCCTCGTGGCGCCGTGGGCCAGGATGCTGAGGTCAGCACAATTTCAACAATTGCTACATTGGCAAATAAAAATGTTTGTGTTACCTAAATTTCAATCACTGGAACACAGTTTGTAATTTTCAAGTGTAGAAACCAATACAACAGTTTACTGTAATCTTCCTGTTACGGCAAAGAGTTACATTTATCTCAAATGTCTATTAAGTCACATACACTTGCTGCTACTTGGTCAGACCACGTGACACACTGTGGTCAGTACATCTGGTCTGAGTTATTTTGTTTATGCACCCAGACTCGCCTCGTCTGGCCCATTCCTAAGGGCGGAAAGGGTGGGACCCTTTAGCAAGGGTAGTAAGGGCGCATACCCCCCTTCTTTGGAGAATTTTCTCCAAGCCAGGACACAAGCCTATGAAAGACAGGCTAACTCTTATGTTGTGTAGTAATGCTAGTGGGGATTTTAAAGTGAAGACTTTACTGGTGTATCACTCTGAAAATCCCAGAGTGTTTAAGAAATGCATTGTCACTAAGGCTAATTTGTGTGTGATGTGGAAGGCTAACAGTAAGGCATGGGTCACTGGGAAATTTTCTTTGATTGGTTCCACGTAGTGTTTGGCCTCAGTGTGAAGAAATATCTCGAGGAAAATAAATTAGGCCTCAAGTGTCTCCTGGTAATGGACAATGCTCCTGGTCATCCTCCAGACTTGGAAGAGCAAATTGTGGAAGAATTTAAGTTCATCACAGTGAAGTTCTTGCCCCTAATACCACTCCTCTCCTCCAGCCCATGGACCAGCAGGTCATTTCAAACTTTAAAACTATACACCAAAGCAATGTTTCAAAAGTGCTTTGATGTGACCTCGGACACTGAATTGACCCTAAAAGAGTTTTGGAAAGATCACTTCAATATCCTCCATTGCATAAACTTTATAGGTAAGGCTTGGGAGGGAGTGACTACCAGGACTTTGAACTCTGCCTGGAGAAAATTGTGGCCAGACTGTGTCCCAGTCCCAGTTTTAGAAATGAGCCTCAGGACCCTGAGCCTGAGCCTGTTGTGGAAGCAATTGTGGCACTGGGGAAGTCCATGGGGTTGGATGTTAGTCCGAGGATGTGGAAGAGTTGGTGGAGGAAGACAATGAAGAGATAACCACTGCAGATCTGCAAGAGCTTCATCTGCAACAGTAACAGACCACAGTTCAGGAAAATAGTCCAGAGGAGGAGGAGGAGAGATGGAAGATGGCGCCTTCTTCAAGGATTAGGGAGATCTATGCCAAATGGACTGATGTGCAAGGCTTCTGGATGATTTTCACCCTAACAAAGCTGTTGCATTCCGTGCTGGCAACATGTACAATGACAATGTAGTTTTTTTTTTTAACACATCGGCCGATTCCCACCAAGGCAGGGTGGCCCGAAAAGAAAAACTTTCATCATCATTCACCCATCACTTTCTTGCCAGAGGGTGCTTTGACACAACAGTTATAAAACTGCAACATAACATCCCTCCTTCAGAGTGCAGACACTGACTTCCCATCTCCAGGACTCAAGTCCCGGGCCCGCCGGTTTCCTGAATCCCTTTCAAATGTTACTTTGCTCACACTCCAACAACAATATCAAGTATTAAAAACCATTCGTCTCATCACTCTATCAAATACGCCCACATGTTCTAAGTCCAAGCCCCCCACACAAAACCTTCTTTACCCCCTTCCAGCCTTTCCTAGGCCGACCTCACCCCGCCTTCCCTCCACTACAGATTTATACACTCAGTCATTCTGTCTCGTTCCATTCTCCTACATGTCCGAACCACCTCAACAACCCCTCCTCAGCTCTCTGGATAATAGTTTTGGTAATCCCGCACCTCCTCCTAATTTCCAAACCCGAATTCCTGCATTATATTCACACCCACATTGACCTCAGACATGACATCTAATTTCCTCCAGCCTTCCCCCTTGTTAAAATTTCATCACATTTAATTCCATATAAGAGGATGGTATAACTATACTCCAACATTCCCCTTTCCATAGAAAAGTTCTTTTCCACAGACCCAAGTGCCCACCACCCTTTTCCCCTCATCAATTCATGATTCACCCCCTTTTCCTTTTATAGACCCATCTGCTGACATGTCCATTCCCAAAACTGAAACATTCCACCCTCCATATCTCCTCCAACCCGATATATAACTTTGTTACCCAATCTTTTTTACCATCACCTTACTCTTTCCCATATTCACCTTCAATTTTCTTCTTTACAACCCTACCAAACCCCCCACCAACCTCTGCAATTCCTCTTCAGAATCTCCCAAAAGCACAGTGTCATCAGCAAAAAGCAACTGTGACAACTCCCACTTTGTATTTGATTCTTTATCTTAACCACAACTTTGCCAAGACCTCCAACCTTTCTTCAACCTCATGTATAAGTATATTGAAAACCACGGGAATACAAATCTTGTTTTAAGGCCCCTTTTTACTGGGAAATAGTCCCCTCCCCCCTACACACTTAACCTGAGCCCCCACTATCCTCATAAAAACTCTTCACCGCTTTCAGAACCACCCCATTCCACACCTGCAAAAACTGCCCATTGCCCCCATCCACCCTACCATATTTTTCCAAATACATAAATGCCACAAAAACCCTTTTCCCATCCAAATACTGTTCACCTATATGTTTCACTGTAAACACTTGGTCTACACACCCCCCCTTTTTCCTTAAAAAACCCCTTTTTTTATCCGCCAATTTTCCGCTTCCTGTCTTACCTTTTTAAATTTTTTCAATAATAACTTTTACCATACACTTTACAAAAATCCCCAAAGACTTATTCCCCATAATTTTTTATTTTTGTCCCCTTTTTCCTTTTTTCAAAGGGGGAAAATACACGCTCTCTGCCAACCCCAGGTACCCCTTCCCCCCTTTCCCTACATTTATTAA
>WNWK01058839.1:0-10343 GCA_009830355.1 Cherax destructor | reverse complement strand
GTGCCCCCTAGAGAGTACGGAAAATCGTTGTCATTAGACGACTGAACGTGATCGGGCTTCCACGAAAGAAAGGGCATTCTTGAACTGATAATGACCAGTAGGCGAGAGAACGCTGTTAGTTCTTTGTTTTGGTCATCAAGAGGATCTGCCAAAACCCTTGAAGAAGATCAAGAGTCGAAAAGACCTTGTTATCCCCAAATGTTTTGTAACGGGTCTTTCGAACTGGAAAGGGAAAATGGTCGGGATGGTACAGGCATTCAGTTTCCGTAACGATAACGGGACGCCGTTCCATCTTTTTTGGGAACTAGGATTAGAGGGGCTTTCCCAGGGAAAGGGACCCCCGATAACCCATCGCGGAGCATCTTTGCAATGAGTTCCAGAAAACCTTTGCGCATGCGGCAAACGATACGCAGGCACGTAAATGGGTTTAGTAACTTTATCGCAGAATATGGTGAGACATAAGGGGGATAAACCCCCATGGATTTTCATCTCGAGGCAGGGGGCGATTGAGAACCTGGAATTTTGGGAACTTCTTCCGGTAGTCTGTCATAGCTAGATCATATGAACGACAGGTAAACCTAAGAAGCGTTCCGTTACCTTAACAAGGAATCGTTAAACAGGGGCCACCGTGTACGTCACCCACACTAAAAGGGCAGCACCAGTCTGAACCCCCCCTGGCGACGTCAAAAATTTTGAAAAAGGGCGGTTTGCACGGCTAGTTCCACAGCTGGGAAATGCCATATGAAGAAAGGTTGGGGGAAAATAGACTAACAACACTGGAGGACAGGGGTTAGAGGAGCATGAAACGAATACAAAATACTGGGGAATCGACGGTAGATGGGGTGACAGGATGTTCCAGAGAGGAACACAGAAAAAAGGGGGACACAACGGGGCGAAGACTGAGAGCAAGGGGAGAAGACTTCTTCACCATAGAGAGTTGGGAAGGGAAAGTCTTGCGAACGATATAGTGGGGGGGGAACCATACATAGTTTTAAGACAAAGGGATAAAGCCATGGAGCAGGGAGAGCAGAGACCCAGTAGCTGACAGCGAAGAGGAAGAGCCAGGAGCTGAGTCTCGACCCCCGCAACCCAATTAGGTGAGTACAATTAGGGTTTTAAAAAAAACAACACAACACACACAACACACACACACAAACACACACACACACACACACACACACACACACACAAAAAAACACACACACAACACACACACACACACACACAAAACATAGATCGAGAATATCTGAGAGGGAGGCAACAAGAGTATGGGTGGGTAGGGGGCCGAGGGGCACCTGTGACGAGTGGGGTTCCACAAGGGTCAGTCCTAGGTCCTGTACTGTTTTTTATAAGTGAATGACAAAACAGAAGGGATAGACTCAGAAGGCCCCTGTTTGCAGATGATGTGAAGTTAATGAGAAGAATTAAACAGTCGGGGATCGGGCAGGACTACAAAGAGACCGGGACAGGCTACAAGCCGGTCCAGTAACTGGCTCCTAGAATTTAACCCTCCCAAAATGTAAAGTCATGAAGATCGGTGAAGGGCAAAGAAGACCGCAGACAGAGTATAGTCTGGGTGGCCAAAGACTGCAAACCTCACTAAAGGGAAAAAGATCTTGGGGTGAGAAAACCGAGCACATCTCCTGAGGCACACATCAATCGATAACTGTGCAGCATACGGCGGGTGGCACACCAAAGAATAGCATTCCAGTCCTCACTAAGGAATCATTAAAGATTCTTTACCCCATATACGTCACCCCCATACTGGAGTATGCCCCCAAGTGGGAACCCCCACCGGTAAACAGCAAGAAATTAGAGAAAGTGCAGAGGTTTGCAACAAGACTAGTCCCAGAGCTAAGGGTTTGCCCAAAGAAAGGTTTAAGGAAAATGGCCTGAGACACAGAGGACAGGAGGGTTAGGGGAAGAAAACAATAAAAAACCGAGGAATGATAAGGGGGAAAGAGACAAGATGTTCCAGAGGGGGGGAACAAAAACAAAGGGTCACAATTGGGTTGGACCCCTAAGTAAAGGGATGTTAGGATTTCTTCATTAGAGTTGTCAGAAGTGGAATAGCCTAGAAAGCGACGTAGTGGAGGCAGGAACTATACGTACATAGAAAAGAGGTTTTATAAAACTCAGGAGCAGGGAGAGAGAGGACCTAGTAGCAACAGTGAAGAGGCGGGGCCAGGAGCTATGAATCGACCCCCCAACCACAAAGGGGAGTCTGGTGAGTAAACACACACACACACACACACACACACACACACACACGCACACACGATCAGTGAAGAGAGGGCCAGGAGCTGAGTCTACCCCTGCAACCACAACTAGGGGAGACAATTAGGTGAGTACACAATTTTTGGGCTACAAAGAGACCTGGACAGGCACAAGCCTGGTCCAGTCCAGTAATTGGGCCGAATTTAACCCCGCCAAATGCAAAAATCATGAAGATCGGGGAAGGCAAAAAAGACCGCAAAGAGATGTCAGGTAGCCAAAGACTGCAAACCTCACTCAAGAAAAAAATCTTGGGGGGATATAAATCAACACCCAAACCCCACATCAATCAGATAACTGTGCAGCATAGGGGGCCCCCTATCTCACTAAGGGAAAGTTCAAGATGTACAACATATAGTCAGGGCCCCTACTGGAGTATGCAGACCAGTTTGAAACCCACACCTGGTCAAACGTCAAGAAACTAGAGAAGGCGCAGGGGGGTTTTCCAAGCCTTTGCAACAAGACTAGTCCCAGAGCTAAGGGGATTGTCCTAAGAAGAAAGGTGGGAAATCGGCCTGACGACACTGGAGGACAGAAGGGTTAGGGGAGACAGATAACGACAAAAAAATACTGCGAGGAATAGATAAGATGTTCCCGAGATGGGCCCGAAAAAGGGGGCAAATTGGAAATTAAGACTCCTATGAGCAAAGGGATGTTAGGATTTTTCAGTCATAGAGTTGTAGGAAGTGGAAAAAACATTGAAATGGAGGGGGGCAGGGAAAATAAAAGTTTTAAGACGAGGTTTGATAATGCTATGGAGCAGGAGAGAGAGGACCTAATAGCAACAGTGAAGAGGCCCAGGAGCTATGAATCAACCCCTGCAAGCACAAATAGGTGAGTACAAATAGGGGAGTACACCCCAGCCCCCAGACACAACCCTTTTTCCATTTTGTTTACTTAGTAAGGGTCGAGACTGACACTAATACAGAAACATTCGTCAGTGCACCAATGGGGCTGGAATACCTGTCAGGAAGACAACTGCAAGTCATGGAGGGGGGTGAGGGGCGCCTGTAATGAGGGGCCCAGGGTCATTCTGGACCGGTGCTGTTAATGGTATTTGTGAACAACATGACGGAAAGAATAGACTCCGAAGTGTCCCTGTTTGCAGATGTTGTTGTTGATAAGAAGAATTAAAATTGGACGAGGACCAGGCAGAACTACAAAATCTGGACAGGCTGCAGGCCGGGTCCAGTAACTGGCCCCCTGGAGTTCAACCTCCAAGTGCAAAGTCATGAAGATTGGGGAAGGGAAAAAGACAGCAGACACAAACAGTGTAGGGGGTCAGAGACCACAAACCTACTAAAGGGAAAAAGGACCTTGGGGTAAGTATAACACCAGGCAAAATCTCCTGAGGCGCACATCAACCAAATAACTACGGGAAGCATATGGGCGCCCAAAAAGAACAGCTTTCCCCCGACATCTTAATAAGGAATCGTTCAGGCCCCTTTACACTGTGTAAGTTAGGCCCATACTGGAGTATGCAGCACCAATTTGGAACCCACACGTTCTTAAGGTCATACGGTTTCTCTCACCAGGAAGGGGAAAAAACAGCATGGGTTCGTTTCCCTTATTAGTGCAGTTGCTATTGATCAATACAACTCATTTCGTGGGTTTAAAAATATATATATATATATATATATATATATATATATATATATATATATATATATATATATATATATATATATAAAAACATATAAATGCTTTATTAATAGACAGAATACATTTATGGGAAAAACACAAACATGAACATGAATACAATGGTACAATATGTCAAAGATTATGAATCTCCTCCAGCTCCTCCGAAGCCGGACGCGACCCAAATATGCAGCATGCTTTTCCCTCGGGATGGCCCACGCGAGACGCTGGAACATGAACGTGGCTCCCCTTTAGGTCCCTGGTGGTGTCGATGAGTCTGGAACCCACCTTTAAGGAAACGTGTTGCTTTTTTTCCCCCACGCCCCCAAGGGTCTCTGATCCCACGGGGCCAAATTTATACTGTTGGCTTATGTCCCTGTATTTGGGCCGATTTTGTACTCCTCTTTTGGGTCAGCAGCTCCTCCCTGTCGCCCAACACTGTGGGGGATGTAGGTGTCAGCCAGTGTCGACACACAGGTATAATCCCATGCTAAGAGTTTTGCCATTCTTCCAAGGATAGATGGTGATCCTGCCGGAACGGTTTGCTGGGTTGTGGGCGTTGTTGGCTGCTAGTGATCGAGGCCTTTCGGCTGGATATATATATATATATATATATATTATATATATATATATATATATATATATATATATATATATATATATATATATATATATATATATATATATATATATATTTTTATTTTTTTTTTTTTTTTATTAAAAAAAAAAAAAAAAATCAGCCGACCCCACCAAGGAGGGTCCCGGGAAAAAAAAAAAACTTTCATCATCATTCACTCCATCACTGTCTTGCTAGAAGGGTGCTTTACACTACAGTTAAAAAACTGCAACATTAACACCCCCCTCCTTCTCCGGACTGTTTTCCCCACTCCAGAATTTCAAGCCCGGCCTGTTTTTTTCCCCTGAACCCCTTCATAAATGTTACTTTTTTCACCCAACAGCACGTCAAGTTTTAAAAACCCAAAGCCTCCATTCACCCTACCAAATACGCTCACACATGCTTGCTGGAAGTCCAACCCCCTCGCAAAAAAAAAACTTCCTTTCCCCCTCCCTCCAACCTTCCTAGGCCGACCCCTACCCCCTTTCCCTCCTTCCTTTAATTAAATTTATATATATATATATATATATATATATATATATATATATATATATATATATATATATATATATAAATTTTTCAATAACTACACTGCACTAGCCGGGGGTCGAACCCATGATGTTTTGGGGCGTTTTTGTATTGAATCAAAAACTCTGCGATTGAAATTTTGAACCCATGTCTTTTTCCCCCCCCCGGGAAGGAAAATCACATGACGTCTAACCCACTGGATTACACTTTCCCACAGGAATCAAGCAGCTAGCAGAACTGTGGGTTCATTGGCCTGGGAGCATCAGGGATTTTCGCTCACCACGAGGCGGGGGAAAAAACGACATGGGTTCGAACCCTTAATTGCAGTTTTTTAAAGATTCAATACCACTCGTTCGTGGTCACAATGTTATAAATACTGCTTGGGGGGGCCGGGAACGACATGGGTTCGAATCTTTGGCAAGTCGCAGTGGCCTGATCACAAAAAAGCCTCGCTTCACACAGCGATAGTCTGCGTTCGTTTCCCCAGGGGGGTAGAAACATTTGGCGTGTTTCTTTACACCGGTTGTCTATGTTCACCCATCAGTAAAAGGGGTACCTAGGAGTTAGTTGACTGGTGTTGGTAGCATCCTGGGACAAGGCCCCAATTTCCCCAAAAATGCTCTGCATAACAAAGGGCCCCCTTTATATAGTAGTATGTCATTGATGTCAGCTAGGCCTGTATACCTTGTACTTATTATTATTACCACTGTTTTTGGTCACAATTACATAAATACTGCTAGTGGAGGCTAGTACACCAAGCGAGGATTAGAATGAAATTAGCTCAGAGGCACCCACACCACCGTATCCCTTTCGGATCAAGGTAAAACACCTAGCTCTTCTGGGCGCTTGATTCTTGTAGGACTGTGTGATCCAGTGGGTTAGAGCGTAAATGTTTTTTGCTCTCCACTGGGCATATATATATATATATATATATATATATATATATATATATATATATATATATATATATAAAAAGGATGGGGCCCCCTCTGGTGAAAATTTCTGGGGACCCATAGCCTCGGAGAAGGGGAAAAAAAGGTTTCAAGGAAGAATTTTTAGATTTCTTTTGGGGCCATTTGAATATTCCACTTCCCTACCACCCCATCTTTTTTTTTTTTTTAACAATAAGTATACATGTGTATAAACTTCTTTTTAAAGACAAAATACATTGACAAAATACATTGACAAGAATACAATAGGGGGAAAACAACATAGATAACAACTCTGGGGCTACATCTCAAATACTTGTCCAGCCACCGGCAGTGGGCCGCGTGCCCAGAATGCTGCAGGATTTTCCCCCTGGGCCCCCCTGTGATCCTTGGTTTCTATGATGAGTTTTTCACCCCGCTCTTTTAGAAACTTTAGAAACACTTTGCCCCATGATCCAAGGGTCTCCGGGCCCTATTGGGATGAAGTTATAGCTAGGGGAAAGGTCTTCATATTTTTGGGTCTTCTGGGGCTCCCCGTGGCTGGCAGCTCCACTCCCTTCGGCTACGGAGTATGGCAAAAATGTCTGCCATTGTGGCAGCACAGGCGTATCCCAAGCAATCTGCTTACCATCGTTTTCCGAATAGGTAAAATTGGTCAATTAGCGAACTCATTCAAAATTAAGTCCTTTAAAAAAAATTTTGCTTATACGTTTTAAGATATATTTTTTTTTTTATTAATGTTGATGTAAAAATTAATAATTTTGTACCAAAAGAACCTTTTTGGGGAAAATTTTCCAAACCTTTTTATAACAAGAGCAATTTAATTTATCCTAATTCAATTAAATATATTTTATATGTTCATAATAAGTTTAAAAAGAAACACCTTTTAAAAATTTTTTTTGTTAGGTAGGTTTTTTTTTGGGAAAATTTTTTCATTCACAAATTTTCGCCCTTTTTCCTTTTTCGGGAAGAAAAGCGTTGCTATTTAAGCAAAAAAATTTGTGTATGCAAAAATTTTCCCAAAAAAACATTCTGAACCTAATGAAAAAAAGTGTTTCAATGTTTTTTTTATTATTAAATTATTGTAAACTTATCCGACATATATTTAGTTGGATTAGGTAAGTTTTACCTATTCGCCACTATGGAGGAGGGAATGTATTCAGATATTTAGGAGGGGCGTGTCAGCAGATATCTCTAATGAAAGATGAGGGGAATCATAGAATTGATGAAGGAAAAAAAGGGGAGTGGTACACTTAGGGGTCTGTGGGGGACAAAGAACTTTATCCATGGAACAAAGAGGGGAATGCATGGGAAAAACCAACACTTTATATGGGTGTGGGAAAAATGCGTGGTGAATGTCTGAGAGCAACGTGTTTTTGGGAAAATAATGCAGAGAATTCGCATTTTGGAAAAATTTGAAGAACGGGATTAGCGCACAAAATGCGTGATAAAGGAATAACAGGAAAAGTTGGTAGATGGATTTATAATTTCCTAAAAAAATATAACACAAAGAGTAGTAGTAAACAGAGTAAAGTCTGAGGCGACTATGGTGAAAAGCTTTTTTCCACAAGGCACAGTAATTTTGCTCCCATCTTGTTCCTCATCCTCATATCGGGCATAGACAGGGAAATAAAACCACAAAGGGCCGGTCTTCCTTTTCAGATGACACCCGAATCTGCCCTGACAGTGTCCCCTTTAAGACACAGCAAGACTTCAGGCGGACTTCAAACCCAAAATTTTTTAAAGGGGCAAAAAAGAATATGAAGTTCAATGACGAGAAATTTCAATTACCCGATATAAAAATTTAGAAAATCAAAACTACATCGGAGTATAAAAAAAATTCCCAACCCCAATAGAGGAAAAAAATGTAAAAGACCTGGGGGGATCATGTCAGAAGATCTCATCTACAAAGACAATAACCCCGTATCAATCGCATTCAGAAAAAAGACAGGATGGATAATGGGAAATTTAAAACAAGGGATGCCAATCCCATTAGACACTCGTCAATGCCCTTTTTCTATCTACCACCTTTTAAAGCAGGCGAAAAATTTCTGACCTAGAAAATGTACAGAGAAGCTTCATGGCACGGTAAATCCAAAAAAACACCTAAATTAATTGGGAACGCTTAAAACCCCCCAACATGTACCCCACAACGCAGGCGGGAGATTCATGATCATATGCACTTGGAAAATCCAGAGGGGTTATTAAAAATTGCACACGTAAATCACTCCCTATGAAAACAAAAAAATCAGCAGACGATGCAAAACCCCCTAGCACGATAAGAGACAACACAATAAGCGTCAGGGGCCCAGGACTGTTCAACTGTCTCCCAGCATGCATAAGGGGGATTACCAAATCCCCGGTTGTCTTCCCAAATATGCACTGGGCTGGCACGTAAAGTCAGTATCTGACCAGCCGGGCTGCGGTTCGTACGTCGGTTTGCGTGGGAAAAAGTAACAGCCTGGTTGAACAGGCTCGATCCACCTATGGGGCCTGGTCACAGACCACCGAAAGGGGGGGACCCCCGGGAAACCCCCTCCAGGTAAACCCAGATATTGCCAAAAATGTTATCCAGAGGGCTGAGGAGGGGTTGTTGAGGGGTTCGGAAATTAAGGGGAGGTTGGGAAAAAAAGAGAATAACTTCTGAGAATGTATAAATCTGTAGTGGAGGAAAGGCGGGGGGAGGGGTCCCTAGGAAAGGTTGGAGGGAGGGGGTAAAGGAGGTTTTGTCCGGGGGGGGCCGGAATTCCCTCAAAGAGTGAGGTGTTGGGTAGGGGTGAATTGGGGACAAATGTTTTTTTTTTTGGGTTTGAAGCTGTTGGAGTGTGAGCAAGAAAATTTATGAAGGGGTTCAGAGAAACCGGCAGGCCGGACTTTTAGTCCTGGGGATGGGGAAATACAGTGCCGGCACCCGAAGGAGGGGGGTTAAAGGGTTTTAAATGTAGTGTAAGCACACTTCTGGGTAAGACAGTGATGGAGTGAAGATTCTGAAAGTTTTTCTTTTTTGGGCCACCCTGCCTTTGGGGGGAGACGGCTAATGTGTCAATAAAAAATAATATATATATATATATATATATAAATATATATAATTTTAATTATATATATATATATATATATTTTATATATATATATATATATATATATATATATATATATATATATATATATATATATATATATATATATATATTTTGCCGATTAGGTAAAACTGGTCAATTAGCAAGAACTCATTTAAAATTAAGTCCCCTTTTTAAAATTTTTATACGTTTTTAAAAATATATTTTTTTATTTATGTTAATGTAAGAATTTATAATTTTAAAAAAAGAAACTTTGAAAACCTACCTAACCTTATTACAACAAGCGCAATTTAATTTAGCCTAACCCCAAATAAAAAAATATTTTAGATACGTTAACATTAATTTAATAATAAACAAACACAATGAAATATATTTTTTCGTTATTTTCAGAATGATTTTGGGAAAATTTAGAAACAAATTTTCACTTGTCTTATATGGCAAGGTGAGGGCTATTTAAGCCAAAACGCAAGTTTTACCTAATCGGACGACATATATATATATATATATATATATATATATATATATATATATATATATTTTTTTCCTTTTATAGTTGCTTCTACAAGTCTATTACCTATTCTTTCAATTGTAAGATAATATCACGTTCTATATAAAACAACGTGAGCATCGAAGACGAAATAAAAACTACGAGATAAATCTAAATAAAATTTCATATTTTTTCCGACCCCCTTTTTTCCATTAATCGTGGCTCATTAGATTTCTTACTCTGAGGAGAGATATTTCTCCCAGGAATGATCTTTCTTGAAAATGAGAATTTTCCCAAGAAATCTTTCTTTTTAAAAAGTCATCTTTTCTCATAGGTTTTTGTCTTAAGGGGAATCTTGTTTTTCGGTGGGAAAGGAAAAAATCCCTTATTAAAAATCAAATTTTAGGGCAGAAATTAATGAAGGCTAGGAATGGGTTGGTTTTGACACAAACCTTGAAAGGGGTTTTCCACAAAGTCCCCATAAAAAAGAATCGTGAAGAACAGGAGGGGTGGGGGTTGTCGTCCCCCTTGAGTTCTATTCAAGATTGATGGACTGACAACATCGACTCAAGATTGAGGGACGACAACCTCACACTTTCCCGTTCTTCACGATTCTTTGTATGGGCAGAAGCCACTGTGTGGCGAAACGTTTCCCCAAAAAGATACCCGGTTGCATATGTGTCTAATTTACCAACTCCGGTTCTCTGAACCATTCATTCACAGTAGATTTTTAAAAATACTTTTGACGTTCAAGCAGAAACCCCGAGAAAATCTTTCATATTAATCTCTCTCAT
>WNWK01058838.1:0-10343 GCA_009830355.1 Cherax destructor | reverse complement strand
CAGTTGACAGAAGACAAAGACACGTTTTCACTGAGTTAAGTCAGGTCCGACTGATTTAAAGTCAGGTCCCTATGAAAAGGAGGGAGTGGCCCAAAAGATCCTAATTAAAAAACAATCTTCAAAAGTGGGAATCTCCATTCTAAAAAGCGGTCCCACTCAAACCCAAACCCCCTCTCACTCATGTTTATCCAACCAAATTTGAAACTACACAAGGTCCTAGCTTCAATAACCCTACTAGGCAGACTGTTCCATCTCCTCCCCTATTTCCAAACCAATACTTTCCTATATCCTTTCTAAATCTAAACTTATCTAACTTGAATCCATTATTGGGGTTCTCTCTTGGAGAGATATCCTCAAGACCTTATTTTTTCCCCTTTTTTAATACCCATTTTCCACTTGTAAAAATCGATCATATGATATAGTTTACTTATTTCAGTAAGGCCTTCGATAATATTAGCTGATATTATTAGAAGCCACCTAGATAACCATAATTTGATTAATGATCCCCAGCATGGATTCACGGGGGGCCGTTCCTGCCTATCTAATTTATTAACCTTCTTCACTAAAGCTTTTGAGGCTGTTGATCACGATAAAGAATTGATATTTTTTTTTTTAGATTTTAGTAAGGCTTTTGATAGAGTACCGCACCAGAGACTGTTAAAGAAAGTGGCAGCTCATGGCTTTGGGGGGAATAGTGCTGTCATGGATCGGTCATGGCTCCCAATAGGAACGAGAGTGTATAAATGGGGAAATCCGAATGGGGACTTGAAAAAGGGTGTTCCACAGGGATCGCAGGCCCATTGTTATATATAATATTCAATGACCTTGATGGGGGAATTACTAGTGATATGAAAATTTCCCCGGACGACACAAAATGGTAGGATAATTGATCCAAAATAGATGTCATAAGAACATAAGAACATGAAAGGGGGAACACTGCAGGGCCTTTTCCATACTAGGCAGGCCCTTCACATTCCATCCCACCAACAGAACACTTGTTCAACCCAACTTTCAATGCTACCCAAGAAATAAGATTTGATAATTTTATTTACTCATGTGCAATTCCCACTCAAACCCAAACCCCTCTCACTCATGAATTTACCCAACCTAAATTTAAAACTCCCCAAAGGTCCTACCAAAACCCTCTGGGCGACTGTTCCACTCATCAACACCCTATTTCCAAACCAATATTTTCCCTATATCCTTTCTAAATCTAAACTTATCTAACTTGAATCCATTATTGCGGGTTCTCTTTTGAGAGATACATAAGAACATAAGAAAGGAGGAACACTGCAGCAGGCCTGTTGGCCTATACTAGGCAGGTCCTTCACAATCCGCCCCACTAACAGAATATTTGCTCAACCCAATTTTTCAATGCTCAAGAAATAGCTTTGACAATTTCCCACTCATGTGCGAGTCCCACTCAAATCAACCCCTCTCACTCATGAATTTATCCAACCTAAATTTGAAACTACCCAAGGTCCTAGTTTCCCAATAACCCTACTAGGCAGACTGTTCCACTCATCAACTACCCTATTTCCAAACCAATACTTTCCTATATCCTTTCTAAATCTAAACTTATCTAACTTGAATCCATTATTGCGGGTTCTCTCTTGGAGAGATATCCTCAAGACCTTATTTATATCCCTTTGTTAATACCCATTTTCCACTTGTATACCTCGATCATGTCTCCCTCATTCTACGTCTTACAAGTGAATGTAATTTTAGGGTCTTCAATCTTTCTTCGTAAGGAAGATTTCTAATGCTATGTATTAATTTAGTCATTCTAGCTGAATGTTTTCTAACAATTTATGTCCATTCTTTTAAAAGGGACCAGAACGAGCTGCGTAATCTGGTGAGGCCTTACTAATGATGTATAAAGCTGTAAAATTAACCCTGGGGTTGTTGCTAACACCCCTTATATAAATCCCCTAATCTATTTGCCTTATTACGTAGCTTAGGCATTGCTGTCTTGGTTTAAGGTTTCCCTTCCATCACCCCCAAGTCCTTCTCCAATCTGTATTAAGTTCTACGTTATTTAACTTAAAAAGGGTTGGGGGTTTGGACACCCCCGGCTTCAGAACCCTCATTTTTACATTGAACTGCATCTGCCATTTTTTTTACCACGAATTAAGTTTTTAAATTTTCCCCGATATCAGTTCCCCTTTCGCCATTTAATGTTTTGGGGTTTTTTACCCCGTAAGTTTTTTAAGCATGTATTAATTTGTCTTTTCGCTGAATGTTTCCCCAAATTTTGTACATTCGGCATGGAGAAATGGGGGTGGGGTTTGTATCTAAGATGATGCTTAAAAAACCTTGACTCTGTTGCTCATTTCTTGAAAAAACCCCAGTAATCTATTTGCCTTTTACGTACGTTTAGGCATTGCTGTCTTGGTTTAAGGTTGCTGCTTACCATCACCCCAAGTCAAACTTAATTCGTGGTCAGAAAAGTGGCAGTGCGTTCAATTTAGAAAAATGAAGGTTCTGGCTCGGGATTCCAAAACCCCGCTTTTAAAAGAAATAACGTGAACAGCCATCGATTGCGAGAAGGGTTTGGGGGGTGATGGGGGAAACCTTTAAAACCCAAGCACAATCCTGCGTAAATAAGGCAAATGATTCGGGGTTAAAAAACATAAGAAAGGAGAACACTGCACAGGCCTGTTGGCCCATACTAGGCGGGTCCTTCACATCTTCTTATGTTTTTAAAGGTTGCAACAGAAGCCCAATTATTTCAGCATACATCATTATAACCTCACCAAACCCTACTTCTCCATTTCAAAATGGCAAAAATTCGTTGCATTCAGGAAAATAAATTTAAAATGGGCATTAGAAATCTTCCTTACGAAAAAGTTGGAAAAAATTACTTTCCCCAAACTGGGGGGGAGCATGATCGATTTTACAAGTGGAAAATGGGTTTAAAAAGGGGATATAAATAAGGTCTTGGGGGAATCTCCCAAAGGCCCAATAATGGTTAAAGTTGATAAGTTTAGTTTTAGAAAGGATTGGGAAAGTTTTGGGTTTGGGGGTAGTTGAAGGGGAAATCTCCCTAGTAGGGTTAAAACCGGGGCCGGGGGTTTTTAAAAAAGGTTTGGGAAAAAATTAATTTGGTTTTGGGGGGGACTGGGATGGGGGGGAAATTTCAAATTTTTTTTTTGGGACAGTTGGGTTGAAAAAACGGGGGGACAGGGGGCCTGGTGGGGGGCCAAAAGGCCTCTGCAGTGTTCCTCCTTTCTTATGTTCTTATAGAGTACCTCACAAGAGACTTTTTTGGTATGGGAGGAAAAGTTCTGCATAGATAGAGGCATGGCTTACCAATAAAAAGCAATTTTCCCCCCTTAATAGGGGAAATCGAATGGGGATTTGTCACCAGTGGCGTTCCAAAGGATTTTTTTGGGCCCATTGTTGTTCATAATTTACATAAATGACCTTGATGAAGGAATTCAAGTGACATGAGTAAATTTGCTGATGATACAAAAATAGGCCGTATAATTCATTCTGGGGAGGATACCAATGAACCCGGGAATTTGGATAAATTAATGTCTTGGTCTGAAAAGTGGCAGATGAAGTTCAATGTGGGCAAGTGTAAGGTGCTGTCGTTTGGGAATGAAAATATCCCCCAATTTTAAACAGTAAATTGAGCTTTATCATAAAATTTAAAAAAACTTGGGGGGGCATGGTAAGAAACTAAAGCCAAAAAAAATGCCTTTTTCGCAAAAGGGAACAGATTATAGGGTTTTTTTCGAAATATAACAACAGAAGTCCAAAATTATTTTTCAACTCTATACATCACTAGTGAACCTCATTTGGATTATGCAGCTCAGTTTTGGTCTCCTTACTACAGGATTGATAAGTGTTCTCTAAGTCCATTATAATCTGCTAAGCGAAAATCTGGACCGTTACTGAATTATCCCTACCATCATACATCCATTCAATGCTAAAGGTAATCTGACTTGTGGTCGCTTGAGCCGAGTTCCTCTGTAATTTCTAAATTACAGGAGTGGTGGATTTGATAAGGACCAGTAATGGGCCAGTAGGCTTTCTGCAGTGTTCCTCCATTCTTATGTTCTTAAACCAGCATTTCCCAAAGGTTGAAGTCATATTTCGTTAACACATTGCTTAGACATTAATAGCATAATAAAATGTGAAATCCTTATTTAAAAAAAAACAAATCTTTTGAGGGTTAACAATACTGACATGTTGACATATATATAAATATGATACAAGAATGAACCTATAAGATCCTGTATGAAGCGATTGAATTGAAGACCCAAGAGTAGAGGAACTTTGTATCAGAGATATATAGGAGGAAGGCTTATGAGTCTGTTGTTTCTTGGAAAGAGGTTCATGAGTTCGTTGTTCGTCAGAAGGAGGTTCATATCACTTCTCTGTTCCTTGGAAGGAGGTTCATTGGGTTTGTTGTTTCTTGAAAATGAGGTTTATCAGTTCGTTGTTTCTGGAATGAGGTTTATCAGTTCGTTGTTTCTGGAAGGAGGTTTATCAGTTCGTTGTTTCTGGAAGGATTTTCGCTAGTATTCTGTATAATAGGAGGATCAATAGCTCGCCTTTTCGTGCCGTGTGAATTTTCTACCGAAGAATCTAAATCGTCAGAATGCCCAAACGATAATTCCTGTATAATCCGGCGAATAACGTTACGTACACAGATGTATTTTGTGTACACAGAATTTGGATTCATTTTATGGTAGTGAATAATCTTGACGCTAATGTTGAATACCCTCTTCTTCTCTAACTGGCATATGCATCTTATTGGAGTCAAGCTGAAGTAGGGGCGACATGGTAGTACACAGGACTCAAGAAGGTCAATGAGCAAGGTGGGTGGATTGGAGAAACATCGGCCTTCATATACACCCGTCGTGAGGTGATCTAAGTCGATGATAACTTTCAGCTGCACGGAGGGATAACTAGGGTGATGTCACCTTATGTCAAGTAATTCATAAGAAAGGAGTGAACACTGCAACAGGCCTGTTGTCCCATACAAGGCAAGTCCTTTACAATCCATCCCAGTAACAGAATACGGCCCAACCCAATTTTCAATGCTACCCAAGCAATATAAGAACATGGAAAAATAAACACATAAGCAGTATAATGTGATCCTTTATTGACAATTTTTCGCCCACGCAGGGGCTTTATCGAGTCACAGACAGATCTACCTGGAAAATGAGCAACATAGAGATATATATATAGGGTACAGTCAGGGGAAAGGGGCCAAGAACATAGGAGCATAAAAAAGGGAGGAATACGGGAGCGGGCCCTTTTGGGCCCATAATAGGCAGGTCCTTCAAAACCATCCCACTAACAGAATATATCCCTAACCCAATTTTCAATGCTACCCAAGCAATATGCTTTGGGGATAATTTATTAACTCATGGGGATTTCCCAAAAACCACCCTTCACTATGTTTTTAATAAACCCCAAATACCCTTTTCTAAATCTAAACTTATCTAACTTGAATCCATTATTGCGGGTTCTCTCGTGGAGAGATACCCCAAGATTTTATTTATACCCCCTTTTGTTAATACCCTTTTTCCACTTGTATCCCTGATCATGTCCCCCCTCATTTTACGTCTTAAAGTGAATGAAATTTAAGGGTCTTCAATCTTTCTTCGAAAGGGAAAGTTTTTCTAATGCTATGTTTTAAATTTTAAAGTCATTCTACGCTGAATGTTTTCTAACGAATTTATGTCCATTCTGTAATATGGAGCCCAAAAACTGAGTTGTGTAATCAGGGGGGCCCTTTCTAAGAACATAAGAAAGGGGGAAACCAGCGGGCCCCATTGGCCAATACTAGGGTCCTTCCAAATCCACCCCAATTAAAGAATAATTCCCCAAACCCCAATTTTCAATTTACCTAAGAAATAAGTTTTGATGATTCTATTAACTCAAGGGGAGCCCCACTAAAAAACCCCCTCTCACCCCATGTTTTTTACCCAAACCCTAAATTTGAAACTCCCCAAGGCCCCACCGCCCCTATTTAGGCAGACTTTTCCACTCATCAACTACCCTTTTTCCCAAAACCCAAATTTTTTTTCCAATACCCTTTTCAAAAATCTAAACTTATCCAATTTGAACCCAAATTTTTCCCTTTTTGGAGAGATGACCTTTTCCCTTAGCTCAGTGACCTGTTCAGCTCAGGGGAAGACTTTCCCAGTGAAATTCCCTGTGGACTGAATCAAGATGTTCCCTTTGGGGGAGCAACTTTACCAGCAGTTTTAAAAAAAAATTTGGGGGTAGGAAGCTTGAGTAGGGCGATTGACGGAGGAAAACAAAGGATTCGAGTAGTCCTCCTGTTGGGGAGTCCTCAGGTCAAGAAGGGAACCTGGGCAGGGGGCCGGGACAGCATGGGACGAAGTTGAAGATCAAGAAGACGAATGGAGGGTAGTAACAAAGAAAAGGGAAAGAGACTGCTGGGGGAAACTTCAAAACCCTTTTTCTGTGCTACCAGACGAAGGGAGTCGATAAAAACGCCGACGAACTGTCCCGGGGGAAAGGGAAAAAACATTGTTGTTGGGGGATAGCCAAGTTAGATATATGGATAGGGGCCCTTTTGCTTGAAAGATAGGAGTAGGAGACAGAGGGTTTGCTTTCCGGGGGGTGGGGTGGAAGACATTGTTAGCCGGTTTTACAACATCATACGTTCCCAGTAACCCGCCAGTATGGGGCCCAAAAGGCCTGCTGCAGTGTTCCCCCCCTTTCTTATTTCTTATGTTCTTTAAAATGATATAGTTTACTTGGGTTTTAGTGGCCTTTGATAGAGGAAATCTACAAGAGACTATTAAGAAAGGGGGAAATCTGGAAAGGGGGAAAGTTCCAGATGGATAGAGGCATGGCTTACCAATAGAAAGCAAAAGTTTCCATTAATGGGGTCAAATCTAATGGGGTTAGTCACTAGTGGCGTTCCACAAGGATTTTTTTTTTAGGCCCATTGTTGTTCATAAATTTTAAATGACCTTTATGAAGGGAACAAAAGGGCAAAATAAATTTGCTAGATACAAAAAAAAGGCCTTAATAATTCATTCTGAGGAGGATACCAAAAGAACTCCAGGAGGATTTTGGGATAAATTAATGCCCCCTTTTGAAAAGGGCAGATGAAGTTCAATTTGGGCAAGTGTAAGGTGCCAGTCGTTGGAAAGAAAAATTTCCCCCAATTTATAAACTAGGTGAAGTTGGGGCTTGGGTCATACAGAATGTGAAAAAAACTTGGGAGTCATGGTAAGCAGAAATCTAAAGGGCCAAAAACAGTGCCTAAGTGTGGGAATAAGGCTAAAAGATTACTAGGATTTTTTTCAAGAAGTAATAAGCAACAGAAGTCCAAAAAATTTTTTTACAAAACCCCCCAAAATCACTAGTGAGACCCCCATTTGGGTTATGCCTAGTTTTGGTCTCCACTAACAGGATGGATATGATTCGTTGGGGAACATACAGAGAAGAATGACTAAAAAGATTTACAGTATAAGAAATCTCCCGGGATGAAGATAGACTTAGAGCATTGAATCTCCACTTCTGGGGAGACGTAGAATGAGGGGAGAAAATCGAGGTGTCGGATGATGGGCATAAACAAAGGAGATATTAATAAAATACTGAGGATTGAACCAAGTAAGAACCAGTAAAGGGTTTAAATTGGGTAAATTTAGATTTAGAAAGGACATAGGCAAGTACTGGTTTTCGAACAGAGTTGTGGCGTGGAACAATCTTCCGAGTACTGTGATAGAGGCTAGGACCTTGGGTGGCTTTAAAAAGAGATTGGACAAATATATGAGTGGGAGGGGCTTTGATTTGTGTCGGATAGGGAATAAATTCTAGGTAGTGTGGTTTTGAAAAGGGACCTGCTTGTATGGGCAGTAGGCCTTCTGCAGTTTTTCCCATTCTTATGTTCTTATGTTCGATAAGCAACAGAAGCCCAAAAAGTTATTTTACAGCTCTATACATCACTAAGTGAGACCTCATTTGGATTATGCAGCCAGTTTTGGTCTCTTACTACAGGATGGATATAGATTCATTGGAGAATACAAAGAAGATTCAAAACTACCCAAAAGTTTTTTTCCCAGTTTATAGAACAAAAGTTAGGGATAGATAGGCCCCTTAAAAAACTTGGGCATCTTACTGACAAGGAGAATGGATATGTGCCTATTTTTAATAATTATTTTCTCTCGGTTTTCACACGGGAAGACATTAAAAATTCCCAGAAATTTAAATTTCAGGGGCCCAAAGAAGATAAATTATGTAATATCACAGTCACTAGCGAAATGATTATGAAACAGTGGACCGACTGAAAAAAATAAATCGGGGTCCGGATGAGTTTTTGCAAGGGTTTTTAAGGAATGCAAAGGGAACTCTGTAAACCCAATATTAACTTTTTTAATTTATCTCTTCAAACAGGTGTAGTGTCGATATGTGGAAGATGGCTAATGTAATTCCTATTTTTAAAGCAGGGGACAAGTCACTACCGTCAAACTACCGCCCAATAAGCCTGACCTCAATTGTAGGCAAATTACTAGAGTCAATTATAGCTGATATTATTAGAAGCCATCTAGATAACCATAATTTGATTAATGATACCCAGCATGGATTCACGAGGGGGCCCTTCCTGCCATCTAATTTATTAACCTTCTTCAGTAAAGTTTTTGAGGCTGTTGACACGATAAAGAATTGAATTGTTTATTTAGACTTTAGTAAGGCTTTGATAGAGTCCCGCACCAGAGACTGTTAAAGAAAGGGCAGCTCTGGCATTAAAAAAGGCTGTCATGGATCGAGTCATGGCCACCAATGGGAAGGGGGGTGTGCATAAAGGGGGTTAAATCCGAAGGGGGGACAAAGTGGTTTTCCCAAAGGGGATCAGTTTTAGGCCCATTTTATTTATAATATATATCAATGCCCTTGATGAGGGAATTAAAAAGGATATGAGAAATTCCCCGACGACACGAAGATAGGTAGGATAATTGATTCAAACATAGATGTCATAGAACTTCAGGAAGATTTAGAAAAACTTAATTCTTTCAAAAAAATGGCAGATGACAATGTAGATAAACAAATTTCCCAAAACTCGGAGTGTCCATAACCCAAGCACTTATAAGAAATAACGTGAACTTAGCCATACAGATTGCGAGAAGGATTTGGGGGTGATGGAAGGGCAACCAAACCAAGACAGCAATGCCTAAGGACTAAGGAAAATAGATTACGGGGATTTATAAAAAATGTTAGCAACAGAAGTCCAGACGTTATATTCAGCTTTATACATCATTAGAAAGGGCCTCACCTAGATTACAGCCGTTCTGGTCTCCATATTACAGAATGGAAAAAATTGTTAGAAAACATTCAGGTAGAATGACTAAATTAAAAATAGATTGAAATCTTCCCAGAAGAAAGATTTAAGACCCCAAAAACATTCCTTTTAAGAGAGAATGAGGGAGACATGATCGAGGTATCATGGAAAAAGGGATTTAAAAAAGGGGGTATAAAAACTTTGGGGACTTCCAAGAGAGAACCCAAGGATTCAAGTTAGATAAGTTTAGATTTAGAAAGGATATAGGAAAATATTGGGTTTGGAAATAGGGGGAATTAATGAGGGAACAGTCTGCCTAGTATTATTGAAGCAAGGACCTTTGGGAGTTTTTTTTTAAATTTTGGTTGGATAAATTCAAGGGGGAAATTATTTTAGTGGGAATTGACAGAGTAAAAAAATTATCAAAGCATTTTTTTGGGGAGCATTGAAAATTAGGGTTTAAAAATATTCGTTTGGGGTGGAATTTAAGGACCTCCAGAGGGGGAACAGGGCCGCTGCAGTGTTCCTCCCTTTTTTTTATGTTCTTATGTTCTTATGGACTGGGGTAATAAAAGAGCTATCAATATGACAGTTTTCTGAGCACTATACATGCTGCCCAAAAAATTTATCCAATAAAGAAATTGATGAATAGAAATGACCCAAAATCGATGAATAATAGGGTCAAATATCTTTTTTGGGGAAGAAAGGAATTTTTAGGCGTATCAAAAAAGGTGAGGGGCATCTTATGAATCAGATATTGACATTAAGAGGGGCTTAAAAGGGGGTAAGAAAAGCATGGGACTACGAAATTAAAGTTGCTAGGGGTAAAACTAACCCAAAAAGTTTTTTTCCCGGGTATAGAACAAAAGTTAGAGAAAAGATAGGTCCCCAAAAATAATCATGGGTATCTTATGACAAAGAGAATGAAATGTTCCCATTTTTTAAAAATTATTTCCCCTGGTTTTACCGGAAGACACTAATAAATCCCAAGAATTAGGTATTTTAGTGGGCCTGAAGAAGATAAAATTTTGTATCCAGTCACTAGCGAAATGGTTATCAAACAGAT
>WNWK01058837.1:0-10344 GCA_009830355.1 Cherax destructor | reverse complement strand
ATATAATATAAAATTGAAATATTTAAAAATAACTTAATTTTTAAAGTTTTTACAGTATAGTATTTTAGAGTGATATTTTAAGAAGAGTCTTAAAATGATTTTCAGACAAGTTTATTTTAGTATTTACTGGTAATGAATTCCATATTCTGGGGCCCTTTTATGTTCATAAAATTTTTACATAGGTTGATATGGACTCGGGGTATATAAAAAGTAATCTGTGTCTTGTGCTATGGTCATGGGTCCTATTAAAGTTGGTGAAGAGAATTTTGAGCGGAGGGTTTATATTAGAGTGTAAAGTTCTATGTATGTAGTAGGCACAAGAATAAGTGTGAATGTTTTTTATGGTGAGGTTTTAGGCTTTGAATATTGGTGGAGTATGCTGTCTAGAGTGGAATTTGTTATCATTCTGACTGCAGCCTTGCTGGGTTATAAGAACATAAGAACATAAGAAAGAGGAACACTGCAGCAGGCCTACTGGCCCATGCGAGGCAGGTCCAAATTCCAACGGCTTAAGCCAATGCCCGACCCAGCCAGGTCAGGTTCATTCACTTAAGGAAGGAGCACTGCATCTGACCTAGTAGCACAACCTAGTCAGGACCAATTCACACCCAACCGCACCCACTCATATAATTGTCCAGCCCGACCACCTGGTCAGTCACTTCCACTTAAGGAATTAGTAAGTTGGGTTACATTCCTGGAAAGGGCACTGCATCTGACCTAGTACAAGCTCACACCCATCCACACCCACTCATGTATTTATCTAACCTATTTTTAAAACTACACAACGTCTTAGCATCTATGACGGTACTCGGAGTTTGTTCCACTCATCCACAACTCATTACCAAACCAGTGCTTTCCTATATCCTTCCTGAATCTGAACTTTTCCAACTTGAAACCATCTGCAGGTCCTGTCTTGGTTGGAATTTTGCACGCTATTTACATCCCCTTTGTTTATTCCTGTTTTCCATTTGTACACCTCAATCATATCCCCCTAATTCTACGCCTTCTAGAGTGCAGATTCAGGGCCCTCAGTCTATCCTCATAGGGAAGATTTCGATACATGGGATCAACTTTGTCATCCTCCTCTGTACGTTTTCCAGTGCATTTTATATCCATTCTGTAATACGGTGACCAGAACTGTGCAGCATAATCTAAATGAGGCCTAACCAAAGATATATAGAGTTGAAGAACAACCTGAGGACTTCTGTATTTATACTTCTTGATATGAAGCCAAGGATTCTGTTAGCTTTATTGCGAACACTTATGCACTGTTGTCTAGGCTTCAGATTACTACTAACCAGAACTCCTAAATCCTTCTCGCAATTAAGTAATAAGATCTATATTATTCAGCTTATATGTGGCATGGTTATTGTCCTGCCCAACATTTAAGAACTTTTGCATTTGTTTACATTAAACTGCATCTGCCACTTCTCGACCACTGCATCAGTCTATTCAAATCATCCTGGAGTGCTCTAATGTCCTCGTTTGAATGAATTGGACGGCCTATTTTGTGTCATCAGCAAATTTACTTATGCTACTATTTATTCCCTCATCTATGTCGTTTATTAAATTGTAAACAACAGGGGCCAAAACTGACCCCTGTGGAACACCGTTGAGACACGCCCCATTCTGATTTCTCTCCATTTATGCAAACTCTCTGCCGCCTATTAAACCATGCCTCTACCCAGGAAAAATTTCTCCTCCTATTCCGTGTGCCTTAAGTTTCTCAGTAGCCTCTGATGTGGAACTTTATCAAAGCCTTACTGAAGTCCATATACACAATATCATATTCATTACCATGATCTACTTCCTCAAACACCTTAGTGAAAAAAGTTAGTAAATTCGTAAGACATGAACGCCCCTTTGTAAACCGTGTTGAGATTCATTAATCAATTTATGCTTTTCAAGATGGCTACGAATTGCCTCGGCAATTATTGATTCCATAAATTTACCAACTATGGAGGTAAGGCTTATTGGTCTATAGTTCGAAGCTAAGGACCTGTCACCTGCCTTGTAAATAGGTATTACATTTGCCCTTTTCCACTTGTCTGGCACTATGCCAGTTTGTAGTGATATATTGAAAGATTTGCCAAAGGTTTGCTAAGTTCCTCTTACATTCCTTTAAAACTCTTGCAAACAGTTCATCAGGGCCTGGGGATTTGTTAGGTTTTAATTTCTCTATTTGTCTGAGGACCATGTCACTAGTTACCCCAATCGAGCATAGTCTGTTATCTTCCAGTTCTACATAATTTATTATTTCTGGAATTCTGCTAGTATCTTCCTGAGTAAAAACTGAGAGGAAGTAAGTATTGAAAATTTCACACATATCCTTATCACTGTCCGTGATCTGTCCTGAGTTACTCTTAAGTAGGCCTATCTTGTCCCTAATCTTACTTCTGTATACCTGAAAGAACCCTTTTGGGTTAGTCTTCGAATCCCTTGACCTTAGCCTCATAATCCCTTTTTGCTTTTCTTATTCCTTTTTATTTCTCTCTTTAATTGAAAATATTGATTTCTTATCTGTCCATCCCTTTTGATACGCCTATATATGCCTCTTTTTGACCAATGAGATGTTTTAATCTATTGTTCATCCATTTAGGATCATTTTTGTTAGATCTAATTTCCCTACTTGGAACAAAAGTTGTCTGGGCAGCTAGAACTATGCTCTGAAAAACGTCATATTGGCAACCAAAACCACCTACCTGACCCATAGTCAGGTCATCCCAATTTAGCCCACCTAGGATTTAATGTTTTTGAGCCCCATGCACAGATTCCATATGTGAGATAAGGGTAGATGAGTGAGTGATATAGTGCAAGGAGAGCTGATTGAGGCACATAGTAGCGTATCTTAGATAATATGCCTACTGTCTTTGAGATTTTCTTGGAAATTTGTTGTATGTGTGTTTGGAATTTAAGACTACTATCAATGTGGATTCCTAGGAATTTTCCCTCTGTGAGCCTTGTGATGGGTGTACCATTAAGCGTTATGTTAAGTGGAACATTTGTGGCTCTGTTTCCAAATTGTATGAAGTAGGTCTTGTCAGTATTGAGAGTAAGCTTATTAGTCGTCATCCATGTTGATATTTTCTGTAATTCGGCATTAACAGTATTGGCCAGTATGACTGGATTTGGGTGAAGAAGACATACGTTATGTCATCTGCAAATAATATGGGTTTAAGTAGTTGTGATGCATTTGGTAGGTCATTGATATAAATGAGGAATAGGAGTGGACCCAGTACACTAAGGTATGACTTTAGGTAGTTGAATGAGTACCCTCTTATACCATAGTGTGCTAATTTTGTGAGCAGTAAATCATGGTCGACTGTATCAAAAGCTTTGCGTAGATCAATGAAGATTCCCAGTGGGACTTCTTTCTTCTCAAGTGCGGTGTATATTAACTCTAGCATGTGTACAATGGCATCATTTGTGCTCTTGTTGGCCCTGAATCCAAACTGACAGGGTTGAGTACTTTGTGTGAGACGAGGTAGGAATAGATCTGTCTATGAATTAATTTTCGAAGATTTTGGAAAACAGTGGTAAATTAGATATTGGTCTATAATTATTCAAGTCTGTTTGATCACCTCGTTTGTGGATCAGGGGTGACCCTTGCTATTTTGAGAACTGCTGGGAAGGTAGAGGTTTCAATGGATTTATTGAAGAGTGTTGCAATAATTGGTGACAGTACCTGTGAAGCTTTTTAGTACATAAAAGGTGGTAAGTTGTTTATGTCTCCTGCCTTGTTTTAAGGGTGTTGATTATGAGCGAGACTTCTATTGGGTTGGTAGGAGCTACTAATAGTGTATCAGGGTAGATGTTGGTGAGGTAGTCTGTTGGACGGGTGTTCGAGCTTGGAATTTTACTCGCTATATTCTTTCCTATGGTGGAGAAGAAAACATTAAGTCTGTTTGCTGTTTCAGTTATTGAGAGTAGGGTTCATCTGTTTTTGATAATTTGATGGTATTGTTCTTGGATATCTTTTATTTCCTAGAATTGCAGATAGGGTTTGCCAGGTCTTTTCATATCACCTTTTATGTTATGTAGTCTGTTCTCATAAAACAATTTTTTTGACCTTCTTATCAGGCTGGAAAGGATTGATGAGTAGCGTTTGGATTGTTCTCTGGTTATTAGACCTATTCTGTATTGTTTTTCATACTGGTGCCTTTTGTTAATGGATTTAAGGATGCTGGGTGTTAGCCAGGGATTGTTGAGTCTCTTAGCTGTGATCTGTTTAGTTTTTTTAGGGCAATGTTTGTTATAGAGGTGGTGTTTTTTTTAAGGAAATTATTGATGTATTCATTAGTATCTGAATATGTTTCTAAGTAAGTAGGTATGTAAGTTTACTCAGGTATAAGAAATACATTTACATACATTATCATACATAGCAGCATATGTGTAGAGAACCTAGGATAACCCAAAAGTCAGACAGAGTGACTTATTTCTATTGGGGTCCAGTCGATGTCAATCATAGCTGTTATAAAGTTATTAACAGCTGATTCGTTATGTAGTCTGAAGGTAACTTTGTAATATCTTGGAAATTACCTAGGTTGGTTATGAGAAAGGTAGGGTAGTGGTCTGTGGTGTTGTCTGTGATTATGCCTGATTTTAGAGGGGATATAGTGTTAGTCAGATGTGGTCTAATAATGAGATACTAGTCTCAGAGATTCTTGTAGGTTTTGATATTGTTGGTGGTAACAAGGAGTTGCTCATAGTGTTTGTGAATTCTGTTACCTGTGGGTCCTGGTCATGTAGGAGATTTATGTTGAAATCTCCTGTGAGCAGCAAATGGTCTTTGTTCATGTGTGCATCAGTTATCAGGTTTCCTAATTTTCACTAAAGTGGTGAATGTTTTACTGAGGCAGTCTGTAGACCTGGAGTATACGTGGAGAGAGTTCCAGGGGTCAACGCCCTGCGGCCCTGTCTGTGACCAGGCCTCATGTTGGATCAGAGCCTGATCAACCAGGCTGTATTGCTAGCCGCACATAGTCCAACATACGAATCACAGCCTGGATGGTCAGGTACCGACTTCAGGTGCCTGTCCAGTGCCTGCTGAAGACAGCCAGCGGTTTGTTGGTAATCCCCTGATGTATGCTGGGAGGCAGTTGAATAGTCTTGGGCCCCTGACACTTATTGTGTTGTCTCTCAACGTGCTAGTGGCACCCCTGCTTTTCATTGGGGGGATGTTACATCGCCTGCTGAGTCTTTGCTATCGTTATAAGTGACTCTCGTGTGCAAGTTTGGTACTAATACCGCGAGAATTTTCCCGTGTATATAACAATGTATCTCTCCTCCTGCGTTCTAGGGAGTAAAGGTTTAGGAACTTCAAGCGTTCCCAGTAATTGAGGTGGTTTATCGCAGTTATGCATTCTGTGAAGGTTCTCTGCATTTTCTAGGTCAGCAATTTGACCTGCCTTGAAAGGTGCAGTTAGTGTGCAGCAATATTCCAGCCTAGATAGAACAAGCGACCTGAAAAGTGTCAACATGGGCTTGGCATCCCTGGTTTTGAATTTTTTTATTATCCATCCTGTCATTTTTCTAGCAGATGCGATTGCTACGGTGTTATGGTCCTTGAAGGTGAGATCCTCTGACATGATTACTCCCAGGTCTTTGACATTAGTTTTCGCTCTATTGTGTGGTTGGAATTTGTTTTGTTCTCCGATGAGATTTTAATTTCTTCACGTTTTCCATATCTGAGTAATTGAAATTTCTCATCACTGAACTTCATATTGTTTTCTGCTTGGAGTCTTGCAGTGTCATGCAGATTCGGGTGTCATCTGCAAAGGAAGACACGGCACTGTTGCTATGTCCGATATGAGGATGAGGAACAGGATGGGAGCGAGTACTGTGCCTTGTGGAACAGAGCTTTTCACTGTAGCCGCCTCAGACTTTACTCTATTGACTACTACTGTTTGTGTTCTACTTGTTAGGAAATTATAAATCCATCTACCAACTTTTCCTGTTATTCCTTTATCACACATTTTGTGTGCTATTACACCATGCGGCCAGCAGTAACAGCCTGGTTGATCAGGCTCTGGTCCAACGTGAGGCCTGGTCACAGACAGGGCTGCAGGGCGTTGACCCCTGGAATTCTCTCCAGGTCACACTTGTCAAAGGCTTTTGCAAAGTCTGTGTATATAACATCTGCATTCTGTTTGTCTTCTAGAGCATCCAGAACCTTGTCGTAGTGGTCCAGTAGTTGGGACAGACAGGAGCGACTTGCTCTAAACCCATGTTGCCCTGGGTTGTGTAATTAATGGGTATCTAGATGAGTGGCAATTTTGCTTCATAGAACCCTTTCAAAGATTATTATGATATGGGACGTTAGCGCTATTGGTCTGTAGTTCTTTGCTATTGCTTTACTGCCCCTTTGTGGAGTGGGGCTATGTCTGTTGTTTTTTAGTAACTGCGTGACGACCCCAGTGTCCATGCTCCCTCTCCATAGGATGTTAAAAGCACGTGATAGGGGCTTCTTGCAGTTCTTGATGAACACGGAGTTCCATGAGTCTGGGCCTGGAGTGCATGGGCATGTCATTTACTGCCTTTTCGAAGTCGTTTGGCGTCAGGGTAATGTCAGATAGACATGCATCTGCTAAGTTCTGTGGCACTCTCATAAAAAATCATTTAAGTCTTCGACTTTTAGTCTGGTTAGCGGCTCGCTAAAAACTGAGTCATACTGGGACTTTAGTAACTCACTCCTTTCCTTGCTGTCATCTGTGTAGGACCCATCCCGTTTATGTAGGGGTCCAATACTGGATGTTGTTCTCGACTTTGATTTGGCATAAGAAAATAAATACTTTGGGTTTCTTTCAATTTTATTTATGGTTTTTAGTTCTTCCCGCGTTTCTTGATTCCTTTATGATTCCTTTATTTTAATTCGATGTTTGCTATTTCTCTGACCAGTGTCTCCCTACGTATTTCAGATATGTTGGGCTTTTGTAGTCGCTCCGTTATTCTCTGCCTTCGCTTGTATAGGGAGCACCTCTCTCTTTCTAGTTTACATCTTCTCCTTCTTTTCCTTAAGGGAATTTGCCTTGAGCAAACCTCAAGTGCCACAGAGTTAATTTGTTCTAGACATAGGTTGGATATGTGATGCTTAGGCTATCTTCCCAGTTTATATCATTTAGGACTTGGTTTACTTGGTCCCACCTTATGTTTTTGTTATTGAAGTTGAATTTGGAGAAGGCTCCTCGGGCTGATCACATTTTTAGACCTGGGGTTCCCCCATACATGTCTGGACCTCTATTATGTTGTGATCTGAGTATATTGTTTTTGATATGATACATTTCGTATCAGATCATCATTGTTAGTGAAGATGGGTAGCTATTCTCTAATCTTGTAGCTCTATTTGCTGGTTTTAAGTGAATTTGGTGCAGAGATTTAAAATTCATGTGTGGCGAGTTATCATCTGAGCTGCCTCCTGGTGTTATCTCTGCTGCCACATTGTTTGCAATATTCCTCCATTTAGGTGCCTTAGGTTGAAAAATCCCAGGAGGCTTGTATACAGCAACGATGACCAGGTTTGATTCTCGATCTTTATTGCTAGTACTTCAACTACATCATTTGAGGCATTTAGTAGTTCTGAACATATAAGTAACTCTGTGATAACAGACCAACCCCCCCTTTTTGCATAGTTCACTCTGTACATCTGTATAGCTTGTAGCCCAGGATCCATATTTCATTGTCCAAGTGATCTCTTATCTGGGTCTCTGTGAAAGCCGCATTTGCTCCTTAAGCAGTCCACGGATGTAAGGCATCTTGGTGTTCATTGCTGGTTTTAGACCCTGTATATTTACAAAGATGAATGTCGTTGGATTGGTGGTATGGGTGGGGGTCTTTTTCATTGGCACTAATATCTGTTGTGTTGGAGTGGAGGCCATTGACTGTGATTCCACTCCAGAAATTATTGCAGTTGGTGTACGATTTCTGTCATTTCCTGCCAGCTTTTTCTTCTTCCAGGCACTAAAAAACCTCTCTCTCTGTGGTGGCTGTGGCTACAGGTTTTGCATGGTCTGGATGTTCTGTATAGTCTTGTACCCTTTAGGTGGTATGCCTGGCAATATAAGTTATAGCACTGTCTTTCCTGAACTGATGAGTGGCACATTTCAGGGTGGAAAAGCTTACAGGATTGGAGGTTGCATTTTCCTGTTTTCATATGGGCACGGCATTTTCTTGGGTGATCATAATTGCATGTCCCATCTGATTTCCCAGATATTCCATGCCTGCAGATACCAAGTGCATAATATTCACATCGGCCTGGTTTCCGTTTGCCTTGTTTTTTTGTGACTGTGTTCCCCATTGTATTCCCTATTGGTGCGTGTGTTCCTGTCTTGTTTCTATCTTCGGCACTAGTGCTAACACTGGAGCCTTCATCCGTTTCTGGTAATTTACCTTCAGTATTTCCTGGGGCAATCCCCTGTTTACTATCTACCGTGGTATTGGTAGTTTGTAACATTGGTTTTTGTGTCTCCTGTCCCCCTTCAGGTCACCATCATTTATTTCTCCTTCTTACAGTTACTGTCTACCAGGGCAACATCTGTTCGGGACAATAGCACCATCTGGCCAGATTTTTACTTTCCCAACTGTTATAGAATGCTGTCATGTTTTTATGAAGGCCGGTTTGATGTTGTCATCTTTAACATCAATGTGATTTTATTCCACAGTTCTGTCTCATTTTGGGCATACCCAAAAAACACTTCCCTGGTTTAATATCTCGTGTAGTTGATTCTTGAATGCCTGCACAAGGGGCGTGGCTCCATTTACCACAGAAGTTGCATGTAATCCATCCAGTGGAACGTTTGTTTGTTTGGTTGCATAATACACAGGTTTTTAAATTGATTTTGTTGGTTGTTTTTCTGTTTTCTACTAATAGCTTCCCCAAGTGGTGATCAGTATATTTTTATCGTATCTATTTTGTTTGCATGTGTAAGTGTTTGGGACAATCTTACCCATTATTTGGGTTATGTGGAGACCAAACTGGGGAAATGGAAAAACAAGAGTAATAAGTCAGTTTGATAAAAAAGTATAACTTGCATGTTGAAAAAAATCCTGTACTTCGGGGGCTCCTACTATGACAGGCCTTCCTCTACCTTGTTTTTCCTCGGGACCCTGTTTCTTCTTTCCCCTGGTTAACCTCACCCTGGTTTACCACCTGGGGTTTCAGGCCTTGGATCCTTGAGGGGGGTTTTTTCAGGTCTTTTGATTGGACCAATTATTTTCCCCCTGTAATCTTTTTTACTACCGCTCACAAGGTGGGTTTTTGGGGTGCATAATAAAGATATTAACCTAAACTAACCACGGTGTGTGTGTGTGTTAGTTACCATTTTTTCCGGCACATGTCGATTAGACACTAGGCCTGTTTATGTACTCACCTATTTGTACTCACCTATTTTGGTTGCGGGGCCCATCGCTCTGGCCCCGCCTCTTCACTGATTGCTTAGGTCCTCTCTCTCCCCTGCTCCATAAGCTTTATCAAACCTCGTCAAAACTATGTATGGTTCCTGCCTCCACTCGTGCTTTCTGGCTTTCACTTAGACAACTCTTGACGAAAAATCCCTAAATCCCTTTGACTCATAGGAGTCTTCAACTTAATTGGCCCCTTGTTTCTTGTCCCTCTCTGGTCTTTCTCTTCCCCTTATCTATTCTCCCAGTATTTTATGTCTTATCATGTCTCCCCTAACCCTCCTGTCCTCTAGTGTCGTCAGCCGATTTCCCCTTTTTAACCTTTCTTCGTAGGACAATCCCTAGCTCTGGGACTAGTCTTGTTGCAAACTTTGCATTTTCTCTAATTTTTGACGTCGACCGGTGTGGGTTCCAAACTGGTCTGCTTCTCCAGTATGGGCCTGACGTATATAGTGTACAAGTCTTGAATGATTCCTTAGTGAGGTATTGGAACTTATTCTTAGGTTTTAGCCCCGTGGGTTGACAGCATACGTACTCACTAATTGTACTCACCTAATTTGGTTGCAGGGTGAGACTCATCCTGGCCCCGCCTCTTTGCTTCCGCTACTGGGTCTCTGCTCTCCCTGCTCTGAGCTTTATCATCCTTGTCAAAACTATGTTGGTTCCCTCCACTATATCGTTGCTAGACTATTCCCTTCCTAACTCTCTATTCTGAAGAAGTGCTTCCTAACAACCCTTTGACTCATCTGAGTCTTCAGCTTCCAGTTGTGTCCCTTGTTTCTTATTCCCTCTCCTGGAACATCCTGTCACTGTCTTTGTCGATTCCCTCAGTATTTTGTATTTGTTATCATGTCTCCTCTAACCTTCTGTCCTCCAGTGTTGGGCCTATTTCCTTCAACCTTTCTTCATATGGCATTCCCTGAGCTGTGGAACTACCTTTTGCAAACC